>VZTA01024975.1:4466-14533 GCA_013398855.1 Mohoua ochrocephala | reverse complement strand
ACCTCTTCCAGCCGGATTCCTGGCACTGTGATCCCTCCTCCCTTGGTCCGGGGGGGCCAAGCGGCCTCTTCCAAGCTGGGAACGCAGCCGAGCCCCCAGATCGTGATGCCCCCCCTGGTCCGAGGGGCCCAGGTGAGCTTTTCCCAGGATTTCCCAGGATTCCCACCTTTTTTCCCCTCTCCCAATCCATGAAAAACAAAAAAAATCTGGGATTCCTTCCTCTGTTTGGTTGAAATATCCCACGGTATTCCCGGGATTTGTGTGCTTCCCGAGGAAATGGTGTCTGGGATTCTTGGGATGGATGAGTTCTGCATTCCAGGGGGTTTTTGGGAGAGTGGGAAGAGGGAATGGAATTAATCCCTGCTTTTTCCGTGGGGTTTTTTTTTCCCCTTCCTGCCTTGCTCATTCCCACTTTTCCATGGATTCCCAACTCCCTTTTTCCGTGTTTTCCCAGCAAATCCACACGATCCGGCAGCACTCAGAAACCTGGGAATTTGGGGCTGGAATGCTCTGAGCATCTCTCATCCCATGGTTTTGGAGGGAAAGGGAAAAACATCCTGGCTGTTTTTCCATGTTTTTTTTTTCCCTTCCTGCCTTGCTCATTCCCACTTTTCCATGGATTCCCAACTCCCTTTTTCCTTGTTTTCTCAGCAAATCCACACAATCCATCAGGAGTTGGGACTCAGAAACTTGGGAATTTTAGGGCTGGAATGCTCCAAGCATCTCTCGTCCCACGGTTTTATTGTGAGGGAGGGAAAGGGAAAAAACATTCCAGGGTTTTTTTTCCCTTTTTACCTTGCTCCTTCCCACTTTTCCATGAATTCCCAACACCCTTTTTTCCATGTTTTCCCAGCAAATCCACACGATCCGGCAGCACTCGAGCACGGGCCCCCCTCCCCTGCTGCTGGCGCCGCGCGCGTCCGTGCCCAGCGTGCAGATCCAGGGCCAGCGGATCATCCAGCAGGGCCTCATCCGCGTGGCCAACGTGCCCAACGCCAGCCTGCTCGTCAACATCCCGCAGGTCGGCATTCCCGGGGTGGGATGGGATGGGATTTATGGGATTGATGGGATGGGATTGATGGGATGGGAGTGTTGGGGTTGTGTTATCCCGCTGTCGTTCCGAGCGGCGCCTGGGTTGGAGTTGGAGGTTGGCGGGGATGGGGTGGGTGGTTCCGGCTCACTCCCAGAGATCCTCCAGTTCCAAAGATCCTCTGATCCCCAAAATCCTCCAATCCCACCTCAAAAGGATCCTTCAATCCCGAAAATCCTCCAATCTCACCTCTCAAAGGTCATCCAGTCCCAAAGATCCTTCAATCCCAAAGATCCTCCAATTGCAAAAATCCTCCAATCCCACCCCAAAAAGATCCTCCAATCCCAAAGATCCTCCAGTCTCAAAGATCCTCCAATCCCAAAGATCCTCCAATCCCAAAGATCCTCCAATTCCAAAGATCCTCCAGTCCCAAAGATCCCCCAATCCCACCCCAAAAAGATGCTCCAATCCCAAAGATCCTCCAATTGCAAAAATCCTCCAATCTCACCCTAAAAAGATCCTCCAATCCCAAAGATCCTCCAATCCCAAAGATCCTCCAGTTTCAAAGATCCTCCAATCCTCCTATGTGGAACCCACCCCCACAGATTCCCGATGATCCCATATGGAACCCACCCATCCTGATCCATTCCCTGGCTCTTCCCACACCCCTTCCCTGATTCCCACTGATCCCACATGGAATCCATTCCCAATTTCTCTCCAGGCATCCCCCACGTCCCTGAAAGGCTCGGCGGTGCCATCGGGCCAGGTTGGCACTGCTCTTGCAGGTGCCACGTCCTTGGGTGGCACTGAGGAGTCTCCTGGCCCTTCCCACACCCCATCCCTGATCCCACATGGATCCCTGACCCATTCCCGCTCTCTCTCCTCAGGCATCCCCCACGTCCCTGAAAGGCTCGGCGGTGCCATCGGGCCAGGTTGGCACTGCTCTTGCAGGTGCCACGTCCTTGGGTGGCACTGAGGAGTCTCCTGGCCCTTCCCACACCCCATCCCTGATCCCACATGGATCCCTGACCCATTCCCGCTCTCTCTCCTCAGGCATCCCCCACGTCCCTGAAAGGCTCGGCGGTGCCATCGGGCCAGGCTGGTGCCACCTCAGCCGGTGCCACATCCCTGGGTGGCACCGGAGAGTCCCTTGTCCCATATGGAACCCGTTCCCGGATTCCCACTGATCCCATGTGGAACCTCCACTGATTCCCGCTGATCCCACATGGAATCCATTCCCAATTTCTCTCCAGGCATCCCCCACGTCCCTGAAAGGCTCGGCGGTGCCATCGGGCCAGGCCGGTGCCACCCCGGCGGGTGCCACGTCCCTGGGCGGCACCGGGGAGTCGCCGGGCAGCCGCCAGGCCGCCGCCAAGCTGGCCCTACGGAAACAGCTGGAAAAGACGCTCCTGGAGATCCCTCCTCCCAAACCTCCGGCCCCGGAGATGAATTTCCTGCCCAGCGCCGCCAACAACGAGTTCATTTACCTGGTGGGCTTGGAGGAGGTCGTGCAGAACCTGCTGGAAACTCAAGGTGAGCCCACGGGGAGCAAATCCGGCATGGAATCCCGACGGGAATCGTTTAAAGCTCGCGGAAATATGGGAGTTACGCCTTGGAGGAAGCGGTTAAAGCTCAGAGGAGGTGAAGTGTTTAGAGAGATATGGAATTGAAACTGGACAGAAATAGAAAATTAAAGTCGTGGAGAAATCCAGAATTGAAACCTGACAGGAATTGTTTCCAGCTCACGGAAATACGGGATTTCGGCCTTGGAAAACCTCAGGGAAATACGGAGTTTAAACCTGCCAGGAATACGGAGCTTAAGCCTTGGAGAAATAGTTAGGCCTCGGAGAAATGGCCGATCCCAGGTGTTTGTCCCTCAGGGAAGGTGGCACCGGGGCTGATTCCAGGTGTTTGTCCCTCAGGGAATGTGGCACTGGGCCCATCCGCCATGTTTGTCCCTCAGGGAAGGTGACACTGGGCTGATCCCAGGTGTTTTTCCCTCAGGGAAGGTGACACTGGGGTTGACCCGCCATGTTTGTCCCTCAGGGAAGATGGCACTGGGCCCATCCACCATGTTTGTCCCTCAGGGAATGTGACTCTGGGGCTGACCCGCCATGTTTGTCCCTCAGGGAAGGTGACTCGGGCCGATCTGAGGTGTTTGTCCCTCAGGGAAGCTGACACTGAGGCTGACCCGCCATGTTTGTCCCCTCAGGGAAGGTGGCGGTGGCCGTGTCCTGCCGGGAGCCCTACCTGTGTGCCCAGTGCCACACGGACTTCACGTGCCGCTGGCGGGAGGAGAAGAACGGCACCATCATGTGCGAGACCTGCATGGCCTCCAACCAGAAGAAGGCCCTGAAGGCCGAGCACACGAACCGGCTCAAGGCCGCCTTCGTCAAGGCCCTGCAGCAGGAGCAGGAGATCGAGCAGAGGATCCTGCAGCAAACGGCCCCCCCCGGGCAGCCTAAGGCCGAGCCCGTGGGGCAGCACCACGCGCTCAAGCAGGTGAGGGCTCACCCCCATCAGATCCGTGTTTTCCAGAGGGAAAAATGCTTGGAGTTGTCCCAAGGGTTGAGGTGTGGCCTGGGGAATTTGTCCTTCGGGTTGGGTTTAGGGTGGGATGGATCATAGGTGCTCTCCCACCCTCTAAAGATCATCCAATCCCAAAGATCATCCAATCCCAAAGATCATCCAATCCCAAAAATCATCCAGTCCCAAAGATCATCCAGTCCCAAAGATCATCCAATCCCAAAGATCATCCAATCCAGCCCTCAAAGTTCATCCAAGCCTCCAATCCCATCCCAAAAATATCATTCAGTTCCAGCCCCCAAAGATCCTCCAATCCCCCCCAAAAACCATCCAATCCACTCCCAAAAAATCATCCAATCCTACCCCTCAAAGATCATCCAATCCAATCCCAAAGATCATCCAGTTCCACCCCAAAAAATCATCCAGTCCCACCCCAAAAAGATCATCCAGTCCACGTCCCAAAGATCAGCCAATCCTCCGGTCCCATCCCACAAAGATCATTCCGTTCCAGCCCCCAAAGATCCTCCAATCCCTCCAGCCCCGTGACAATTCCATGGCTTCCTCCGGATTTATTCCAAACGGGAAGAGCAGCTCCCACACCAAAACATTAAATTGACCTAAATTCAAATCCCCACTTTTGCTGCTTCGCAGTCGATTGCAATTCCTCATCCCAGGAGCACAAATCCCAGAATCCCAACCTGCTTTGGGTTGGAAAGAACCTCCAAACTCATCCCGTTCCACCACCACCAAAAAAACACCCCCCAAATCCTCGTTGGCCGTGGAGACCCCTTGGAATTTGTGATCCCCTCAAACCCGGTGCCACATCCCAGATTTTAGCCCCTTGTCCCTGTGTCCTGCCAGAGTTCCAGCCAGATGTCCCGAGGTGCCGGAGCTTCCCGAGGGGTCCTGCACGCCTTCAGCCCCTCCCCCAAGCTCCAGAGCGCCTCGGCCACCGCCACCCTCGGGAGCCGGCCCGGAAAACACGTGGAGAGATCCGGCAGCAAGGGCAGCGCGGCCGCCTGGAAGAAAAACCCCATCAACACAGGTACAGAATCCTGGGAAAAGCTGCTTTTCCTTGGGATCGTTGCCCGACATTCCCAGGTTTTGGGTGGGAATCCTTGTGGGGAAGAAGAAACGGCGATGCCGAGGGTTTGAGATTAAAGTTGTTGTCACCGGTTGGTTTTGGTGGGGTTTGGCCTCATTGAACAGTGCCTTCAGGAGGTAAAACCAGATAAAAATTCCAAGTTTATCCATTTGGAATTAAACCTCATGGATTTAAAGGCGGGATTTCATTCCCTGGGGGATTTCCTGCCCTAAACCCCAATGATGCTGAGCAGTTCCTCTTAAAGTTGTTGTCACCGGTTGGTGTTGGTGGGGTTTGGCCTCATCAAACGGTGCCTTCAGGAGTTAAAATCAAATCAAAATTCCAAGTTTATCCCTTTGGAATTAAAATTAATGGATTTAAAGATGGGGTTTCATTCCCTGGGGGATTTCCTGCATGGAAAAAATGATGATACTGAAAATTGGGTCTTAAAATTGGTTGCCACCACTTGGTGTTGGTGGGGTTTGGCCTCATCGAACGGTGCCTTCAGGAGGTAAAACCAGATAAAAATTCCAAGTTTATCCATTTGGAATTAAACCTCATGGATTTAAAGGCGGGATTTCATTCCCTGGGGGATTTCCTGCCCTAAACCCCAATGATGCTGAGCAGTTCCTCTTAAAGTTGTTGTCACCGGTTGGTGTTGGTGGGGTTTGGCCTCATCAAACGGTGCCTTCAGGAGTTAAAATCAAATCAAAATTCCAAGTTTATCCCTTTGGAATTAAAATTAATGGATTTAAAGATGGGGTTTCATTCCCTGGGGGATTTCCTGCCCTAAACCCCAATGATGCTGAGCAGTTCCTCCTAAAGTTGTTGTCACCGCTTGGTGTTGGTGGGGCTTGGCCTCATCAAATGTTGCCTTCAGGAGGTAAAATCAATTAGAAATTCCTGTTTTCCCCATTTTTAACTGAACTAAATGGATTTGGAGTCGGATTTGTGATCCCCGAATCCATCTCCACATCCAGCACCGCCCTGCAGGAATTTTTCCTTCGTTTCTGGGAATTTTAACCAAATTCTTTCATTTTCGACGGATTTTTCCTCTTTGCTGAGAGCACCATCCAATGAATTGATGCTTTTGCCTCCAGCCCCATTCCCCATTCAAATCCCTACTGGAATATTTCAAATTCCCATCAGGATTTCTCAGGATTTGAAATCCCCAAAGCTGTTCCTGGAACAAATCAAAGGGATAAATTCCCATCCAAACATTTATCTATAAGGAGGTGACTCGAGAAGATCCATTTATTTTCCCAAAGAATAACCAGCATTTCCAGCAAGGAAACTCCAGATCTTTTCAGAACTCCCCTGATGGCTTCCTTGAGATCCTTGCTGGATGAGCTTCACCCATCCCTTAAAACAATTTCATTCCAGACTGCTCAAATCCTGAGTTTTGATCCTAAAACCTTTCTCCTATGGATCGAGATGAATCCCGAAGTCTCCACACCCCGGGATTTAACCCACGCTTAAATCCCGCTTTCCCACGTGCTTTTAACACCCTTTTCCCTCATTCCCGTGCCATTCCCACGACTCCACAATTCCCTTTTTTTTCCTCTCCCCTCTCAGGTGGGGCCCTGCCCTTCGTCAGCCCCGGTTTGGCCGTGCACAAATCGGCCTCGGCCGTGGATCGGCAGCGCGAGTATCTCCTGGATATGATCCCGCCCCGCTCCATCCCACAGTCGGCCACGTGGAAATAATGCCGAGGGGAGAACTTTTCCTGGCTCTGGCCAATCCTGGTTTATTTGGTTTTTTTTTTTTTCTACCACACTTCCGTGGAATCTGCTTTAATCCCAGCTGGATAACGCCCCCAGGCTTTTCTAGGATGCAAGAAGACCACTCCTCATCCCAGCGAGCGCCGCCGCCGTCCCTGCCGGGAGAAGTGAACCCCCACGGAGGGGTGGCCGAGCCCCGGCTCCTTTGGCTCCCAGATTTTCATGGAAGCTGGCAGGGAAGGGGGAAGAATTCCTTAAAAATTTTTTTTTTTTTTTTTGGCTTTTTCTCCATTTAGTTTTGGATTTTTTTGGCACCAGCACACACACACAAAAAAAACAAAAGGATTCAGCGACTCCTCTCTGCCTTCGGTGGCGTCGCCGACGCCGAAACTTTCGCCGGCGACTCCGGGGCCGGAGCGAGCTCCGGGATTTTGGGTCGTGGAGAGAGGAGGAATTCCAGCCCCATCCTGCGTTTAGTGAGCCGAGTTCATGGCTGCTCCTTTTCCCTGCCCTTTCTCCAGCCGGGAAGGCAGGCAGCACATCCCGATATTCCCAAAAAAAAACCACCCCGACGATGCCGCCGCCGCCGAGAAAAAAAGTGCAAATTCCCGATTCCAGTTGAGTATGGTTTGGTTGGTTTTTGTTTCCTTTTTTCCTTTAGGGATTTGGCTGCCGCCCCAAAACTTGGCTGGGAGAGGTGGGAAGTGCTGCAGGAACCTCCCACTTTATTTTGTTTATTTTTTTTGTTGGATTCTATTTGGAATAGACTTTGGAACCGTTGGTAGTTTAAAAACCTCGCAGTTACTGATAGACAAAAACCACCTTGGTTCTTTTTCTCATCCAGCGGAGTTGGGGCCTTCCCGACGTTCCCAGAGACTCCAAAGCGAAACTGTTTGGGAATATTTTTTTTCTTTCCTTTGGGGAGGGTTGGTTGGTTTATTTTTTGGTTGTTATTTTTGTTTTTTTTTTCCTCTTTTGTCGTTGTTTTCGAGGGATATTACTCAAAATTGAATAGGAATTCCAGAAGCCGATGCAAGCAGGGGAGGGTTGGGGGTGATTCCCCCCATTCCCAGCGGGAATTCCGGCCCTTCCCAATCCTTCCCTCCATGATTCGAGTTCTTCCAGCATCCCGAGCATGCTCCTGTATCCATCACTCCCATTTCGGATGGAGCTTCCCATCTTTTTGGGGGTTTTTTTGGGGAGGATTCCGGAGGTTCAACCCAAAATCCATCCTGGGGGGAAGGTGGGGGGGCCAGTTTGGTTTCATTTTGGTTTCTCCTCCTCTTCTTCCTTGGGCTTCTTCCCGAATTCCAGCTGAATTCCAAGGGGCAGAATTCCATGCCTTACTCCTCGCGTCGCCATTCTCAGCGCTGGGAAAAAGCGCTGGGGAAAGGATTATTTGGGAAATTATAAATATATATAAATCTAGAGAGCTATATATTAAAAAAAAAGGGTTGGGAGGGGGGAGGGAAAAAAATCAGCAAAAGCCGGATTTATTTTCTTAGGAATCGCTGGGAGATGGAAACTTGAAGCCAAGAATTCCTTAGGGAAAATGGGATCCTTAAGGAATCGGATCCCCCTCGGATCCGAGCGCTGCCGAGTGACAAAACCCCTCCCTTTTCCCACTTTTCCTGGCGTGTGGATATCAATATTTAGGGATTTAGCTTAGGAACACACCCCCCCACCTTCCCCCCAAACCTCGTTTTCCAAACTGGGATTTATTGCTGGATAAAAACCCCCGGAATTCCCACCCGGATGCGGATTTTGGGGTGTTTTCCGTAGGGATGTGAAGAGCTCAAACGTGGGGAATGGGGTTGGAATTTGGAGTTTTCTTTTCATTCCAAGCTCGGATGATTGGGAGATGTGGGGACAGAGGGATGAAGTGGATTTGCTTCTTCCATTGAATTTTATGGAAAAGTTGCCGTTCTTTTCCCGTGTGGAATTTTTTTGGGGGGTTGGTTTTTGTGAGGGGTGGGGAGGGGAGGGAGGGGTTTTTTTTTCTCCTCTCCTGGTTTTTTTTCCCCTCATGGATGCCAACGTTTGATCTCTGTTCAACCACCTGGAAAAAGTTCATTTATTCCCAAAAAAAACAAAATCCCAACAAAATTCCTCCGATTAAAATCCAAACTTTCTTTTTTTTTCTTTTTTTTTCTTTTTTTTTTTTGGGGGGAGAATTTGGTTCATTTCTTCCCCATGTTGGGAAACAACTTTGGATGATTCCTGGAAAAACAAAAAAACAACCAAGGAATGAAAGAGGGGCAGAAAGATTCTAAAAAAAAAACGACGTCAAAACCTTTTTTGGATCCCGGCAGCTCCGTGTGATTCCCTTGGAAATTGGAATTTCAGCCAACTCAGATGAATAAAAGAATTGGGAATGTTGGAATTGAAGGATTTGGAATTAAAATTCCAAACAAGTCTCTGGGTCCACACATCAGAAATGTTCCATCCGGATTTTTTTTTAATTTTTGATGGATAATTCAGAATAAATCCTCCCAAAAAAAAAAATTATCTGGGGGATGGGGGGAGATTTGTTTGGAAGGGAAAAATCCAGCGTGGAATGAGGCTGGAAAAACCCAAAAATCCAACCTTGGAATGAGGCTGAAACTCAAAATTCCCGCCTGGAATGAGGCTCTTGGGATCCAGAGCGGTTCTGACGTGGTTTTTTTTCCCCCGCTGGTTCTTGGAAGGTTGCAGGGGAATTTGGGGAATTTGGAGGATTTGTGGATTCCATCCGCGTTTTCTGGATCCATCGATCCCAATTTTTCTGCCAAATTTGGGATAAATCTGGGAAAAGATTCCGTGGGGGAATGCCGGGAATGGCTTTTCCTTTGGGAGTCCCAATTCCATGTTCCGGCTGTGGGAGTTGTGGGATTGGGATGGTTCAGGTTCAAAGTTGTTCCGACTCTTCAATACAGATTTTCCAAACCTCTTCCCTCTCCTCCTGCTCTCCTTTTTCCAGGAAAAAAAAACCACAAAAAATGGGAAAAAAATCTCAATTAAACGGAAAATTCCCATCGTGGAATTCTGCCCTGGAGGGGAAATCTTTGGGAATGGTGGAGGAGGGGGGGTTAGACACAAAATTGGGAACAAATCTTGGGTTTCTTCCTGCTGCTGGATCCCCTTTGGAATTCTGGAATTCCTGAGATCCGTTGGATTCCCAAACCCCTTTGGAGTTTCCTGAATCCTGAGATCTTTGGGATTCCCGAATTCCTGAGAGCCGTTGGATCCCCTTTGGAATTCTGGAGTCCCTGAGATCTCTTGGATCCCCTTTGGGATTCCCAAATCCCTGAGATCTCTTGGATCCCCTTTGGGATTCCCAAACCTCTTGGGGTTCCTGAATCCCGAGATCTTTGGGATTCCCAAATCCTTGAGGCTTTTGGGATTCCCAAATCCCTGAGATCTCTCGGATCCCTCTTTGGGATTCCCAAATCCCTGAGATCTCTTGGATCCTCTTTGAGATTCCCAAATCCTTGAGGCTTTTGGAATTCTGTAATCCCTGAGATCTCTTGGATCCTCTTTGAGATTCCCAAATCCTTGAGGCTTTTGGAATTCTGTAATCCCTGAGATCTCTTGGATCCTCTTTGGGATTCCCAAACCTCTTGGGGTTCCTGAATCCCGAGATCTTTGGGATCCCTGAATCCCTGAGATCTCTCGGATCCCCTTTGGGATTCCCAAATCCGTGAGGCTTTTGGAATTCTGGAATCCC
>VZTA01024974.1:7301-128595 GCA_013398855.1 Mohoua ochrocephala | reverse complement strand
TGCGTCACAACTGTCTGTACCCTCCCATAATTACCCTGGTGTTTGCATGCAGCAGCAAAAGGGGAAGAAAAAAATAAATTCTTTTTACTCCCAAAAACTACAAAACACTAGCTTGTAAAAGCTCGGGAAAAGTCCACAAAAATAAATGCGGAATCCACAATACTGAGCTTTGGGGCAGAAAGGACAGTGATGCAAAACACTTCCAAACTTTCGCTTGAAGTCAAATCCTTCACACAGTACAAGGTCATCCATAAAAGACTCAGCAGTAAAGCCCTACACACTCTGGTTCAACCTTCCTGTGAAATCCACATGGATGTTACAGATACAGTGCAATGGGCCCGATTTACAGTTTTACACTCATTCTTTCTTGCCCCTCGCCCTGGAACACCCAGCACTGCTCAGTGCTCACACATGATCTGGTATTCAAAGCCACTGGTAACAGAACTCCTGCTCACTCCATATCTTCTGACTGCTCAGGGCTTTGTAAAAGCCAGGCCAGCTTACCCCTGTGAAGCAAAAAGCTCCCATGTAAACACCGAGTCACGGCTGTGCATCACTGCTGGCAACTGCTCACGTTTCCTGGCACAGCAGCTTCTGACAAGCTACACTGTGCTTTCGTATTTGCTTTCCTGTAATTCTCAGACAAACTACAAATTGCACAAAAATAGATGGGTTGAAAGTCCCAGCCTAAACATGAAATATAAGTCCTGGCCACTGAAATTCATCTGTACTGCCCTACACACTACCAAGACTTCTGGGCATGAGAGCTGGACGGAGGAGGCATCATTGCCAAAGATAAAGGTCTGAAAGGAAACAATTTCAAGAAAACAGTTCTTTCAAGCCTTAATTTACACAAAGGTCACCAACAGTTTATTCCCCCCCCACCCCCCACCCCGGCCTTATATATCAGCTTTAGACAACCAAAGAGTTAAGGCAAGGCAGACATCCAGGAAGCTGGCTAGCCAACATACAAAGTACTTTAAAAAGAGCAGAGAGGCCAATATGCTCCTATTTACAATATTTTGTGACCCTAACCTACTCATCATGTTTTATTATTTCCTCATTTTATAACTCTGCTCTTTCACAAGAGCCAGCAGCCAACATTTCTTCTCCACTGGCCAAAGGAGCAGCCAAGTGTCTCCTTCACAGCCAATATCAGTTACTGAGCCATAAGCAGCCAATACGAGGTTGTGAATGCACAAGGCAGCAGCTGATGCCCTTCTACTGGAAAATTAGACTTGGGTTTTAGGCACCTAAGGATTTTTTTCCTATCAACTTAATTCATTCTGTGAGCCTATTTGAAATTATTTGATCAAATTTGGATTTAAATTAGGGCAACCAGTGGAACTATGCTGATTTACGCCAGCTGAGGAACCGACTATATTTTATTACTACATTGTCTTTCTTTTGTGTGAGAATAAACAGAAAAGAATTCTTGCCCAAAGAAAGCAAAATAGCATTGTGTAGCTTCAAGGCCAAATAGAAACATGTGTGCTGAATTCAGAAGCTCTAATTTAAAAAGCCTTGACAAAACAAGGATGATTTTCCCCAGTGTGGGAATCTGCAGATCTCAGTAGAAGGTGTTCAAAGCCCAGGAAGAAGCATCACTTAAATGTAAAATTAATCAAGAGTTTTCACACGGTGAATTCACTTACAACCCTGTGTAAACAGCAGTCACAACTCTTGGATTCCTTCTCTTGGTCCTTCTACAAGCAACCAAACCTAAGGTAGCTAAAATGTACTGGATGGTTATGGTTCATTCCCATTACCTGAGAACCGTACAGCAGTTCACCCTTTACAAGACTTTCAGCCCTAGCAATGACTGACTCTTCTCCTTGTAACACTGTTCCTGAACACAGCTGCCATGGAAAGGGGAAAACAGCATGTTCAGCCTATTGGAGTCCATCTTACCTGAATTCCTAGTCAAATAATGTCTAGAGACCCACATTTAAAGACCATCTCACCTCAAACTTTTATGGCCACACCTGTGAAAAGAATTACCGTAAATTTAGGGGATGAATCCCTAGAGGATCCATAGGTTTTGTTCTGAGAGGAATTTTGGGAACAGGACCCTTAGGGGGGTTATTGGTAATTTCATGCTTTTCAAGTTTCCCCAATAAAATGCACCTTCATGCAGATTTGTGGTTTTAACAGCTTCTGACAAGAAAAAAAGTGTGGGAAGCTCTTGGACAGCAGCAACCAGTGGAATTTCAGGCAGGCATCTGTGTTTGCCTATCCCAGCTCAAAAATAAAATCAAATAGCTCTTCAGTCAGTCTGGTAAATATAAAAATGGGATGACTGGATGTCTAGAGTATCTACCTTTTTTACATATTCATAAAAATTAATTAATTCTGCTTTGAATACCAGCAACACCAGCTTTGTCCTTAAACCGTAAGGAACACAAGTCTCTTGCATCTAAGAGCGCAGGTTAAAACCTACCCTAGGTTTACCAGCTACTGAGATCATATTTTACCTGTTGTGCTTTTAACTGGTGTCCTTTATTTTTCTTCTTTGTTTTAGTGAAAAAGCAGACACGTTAACAGTTCGTTCACAGCCAGCACTGAATACGTCAAATCAGTAGCAGACCAACTTTAAGGGTAAAGTCTGAACATACTTTTGTGACCTTTAAAGTCTTCATCGGCCCAAAATCAGGAAGCACAATTTGATTTTTCAGCTTGGAAATCCTTGAGTACAAACAGCACAGAATCTTGAGCATTTCAGGGGGTTTATAGTTGATCATTTGCAAAGATCATAAACGAAGAGGAGGAGATTAAGGTGCAGAGCTAAGGAGTGCAAAAAATTGAGGAAAAGACCATTCTAGAATAGACATTAAATAGGAATGAAAATTATTTAGAGTAACTAATCATGCATAAAGCACAACAACTTGTCACCCCAGCTCCACACAGTCTGGCAGTAGGGATGGGGGCCTGGGAAGAGGCACGATCCATGTGCATTGCAATAGTATCCTGAAACTACTGGCAACAGCAGAAGCACAACAAAACGAGCAACACCATTCAGCTAAATACACCATTACAATGCATGCACAGTTGTTTTATTATGCACAGGCAGTAGATTAGTACACATCACCTAATAATGTACAATTAGGTTCACTTCAGAAACAAAAACAGACGGGCAATGTGGATGTTCACAGGAACTGCAGAAGCAATGAAAACCTTCGTGCCTGGGAAAACTGGACAAACCTTGCCCTGTGACAGATGAAGCCCACGGATAAAAACAGACTGATATTTTCCCTCACCACATGTCAGGGGATAAAAGGTGTTATAAAATCTTCCATTTCTCGATTACACACGACCATGAATGCCAGCTTGTTGTAATTAAAAGGATGGAACATCAGCATTTAACAAGGTTTAGAAAAACTGCTAAGGAGGGAAGTTCCATTTACCCTTCTGTAATACGCCACTTACAACAGTGCAAGAACCCCACGCCGCACATGAAACTCATGTTTTTCAGTGCTGCTGGGTGGGACACCCAGCACATTTTTCTAAATTCTGCACAGATTAAAATAGTGGGTGAGATAATGAAATGCCTGCCTCAGCTACCTGGCCATGGACTGACTGCGCTCCCTCTGCTTCCATGGGGCTGCAGTAACTGTCCCCAAGTGGTTCTGTCTAAAATGGTTCCTCTAGAGCAGAACAAAAGATGAATTCTCTAATGCCTCCAGGAGGCTGTAATCAGCCACCAGCCTGGCCATAAATATTTGCTGTGCATTGTGTGAAGTCATTTATCATCACTTCCTACACTAATCATGTTCATCACGTGAGCCTGTTTTCAGGCCTTCAGTCTACCATTAAAGTTTCCCTTTTCCTAAGATTTGATAAACTTTTCCCCTTTACTGCCTTCCTCCTCCCCCCGATAATGGTTTCGGAGGTTTCACAGTGTTGGTAACTGAAAAGAGCTTAATTTAACGTCTAATTTTGTGCTTACACCATTCAAAAGGAGGTTTGATAAATAATAAAAGCAATCGTAGACCACATAAAGCTACTTATTTTAAATCTTTTTTAAAAGAAAATCAAATTTAAGACAATCTTCACGAATTAACCACAGGCTGAAAGCCAGGTCTTCTGCAGCTGGTACAGTTAGTGTCATCCACCTCCAAAAAAATCCAGACCCTAATGAGTCATGTTTCCAACACTCAGGAAGCAGCTAGAAATGCCATCATTTTCACATGTATTTGGAGACATTATTAGAGTAATTGAACCACTTTTTCAAAATTCTTACCAAAAAGCTAAACCAAGGATCTCAAATAGTAGCTTGAAATAAGGCTGACAGGCCTTTAAGATTAACATCAGATATTAAGATCCACGATGAAAGCTGAAAAACTGAAAACACCAGTGCTTCCTTGTAAGAGCAAGAGAGCTGACTCCACTGAAACATAACTCATGTTACCAGTTCTGCAGTCAACAAGTAATGTTTGCAACCCGATGCTCTGAAGATGGGATTAGGAAGGAAATCTTCAAGTATTAATTCCCTCTCTACCCTTCATTTCAGGCAATCCATGACAAGTACAAAACAGGGCAACCAAACACCCAGAGCTGGCAGCCAGGATGCAGACCATCACCATTAACTGGGCAAAGCCCTGCTTCTTCTCCAGTACCCAGTTGAGACTTAGCCATGACAGTGTAATTGTTTCAGGAATGTTTAAAGCCCTCAGCCTCAGTCCTTATGGCAATGGGTTCTGCAGATTACCAGCATGGGTGAGGTAAATCAATTATCTACCACACAGTTAGCCAGGCTTACATGTACATAAAGATGTTCATGTATATATACAGAAATACGTTGGCACAGCCTCCTTCATAGGCAACAAATCACAAGCACTCGGTGCAAGGAAAGGAGAGTGGGCATGATTCTGCTGCACATTAGAACAGTCCCAGGATTCCTGCAGCACATCAGCCTGCAAGGGCACCCTAAGACCATGATATCCTGGGTCAGATGCCTTGGTAAGAGCACATACCACCTTCTGGTCCATTAACACTCCTTTCTGTTCCTGAGAGTCAACTGCTTCCATGCACAGCCCAGAGGGCAGCTGCAGTTGCACGCACTGACTTAGCCACCTGCTGAGTTTATTTCTCCAGTACATTTTTTAAACAGAAAAACAAGAACAAAGATATTTAAAAGCTTGCATACATTTGAATAATGTTAAAGACAAACATTAAAGCAAGAGCAGACAGACAATTATGAACTAAAACTGCTACTTGGTTCTTTCTGCAACTCATAGCAGCAGCAGCATTCCTTCCTTCCTCTTCTAGAACTCCTCTCTACATCAGATGGATGATTATTTAAATTCATTTATTTAATTTACTCTTCCTTCCTCTTGCAAAGGAGACAAAAATCAAGCAGACAGTGATCAAAGACTTTAAAAGATCAGCAGCCAGAAGGATATGTCTATTTTATCCTCCCTTTTCTCCACCCATTCCAGAATAAATTGCAGAGGCTCACTGAGAAACAAAAGGAACTGGGACTCTCTGGTTGCTTCTGACCCTTCAATTAGAGCAGCAGGGTAGAAATAAATAAACCCTGCCTTCTACCTTCATGACCTTTGATTTCTGACACTGCAAGACACTCTGAAGAAACATTTTAATAACAAAATTCCTCTTCTGAGAGAGGAAGAGAGCCTGATCTTCCCCTCCTGGCACAGTAGGTTTTCAGATATGAGACTGTGGTACATTTCTGTTCAGCAAATATCTCTATATCACACTACTGCTCTTTAGTTAATAGGGGTGTTCCAGAGTCTGAAAGAAACTGCATCTGAATGTTACTGTGGCAGATGTGCTAAATGCAGTGAGCAACTGGTTCTCACTTTCATAATGAAAAAAATCAAGGCAGAACTTCAAATTAACTCAACACAAACTATCCCAGAATATTTGAGGAAGAACAAGTTTTAAAATTACTTCTAGTTCAAAGTGAACACTTCTACTTAAATTTGGATGCAACCCTGTGAAGCTTCTCTTTGTGATTGTTGTTAATTTTTAAACCAATAACACCAGTTTTAGATAAATTGGAAAAATACTTAAATGTAAAAATTCTCAGCTAGATGAAATCCCCAACTATAATCCAAATTTTTGACAGTTTTGGTTAATTTGGTTGGATTTTCAGTATATTTGATGGTTTTTTAAAAGAAAATCTGTCCACTTAATACAACCTTGCATGAAAACTTGATTGCAGACTTTCCTTTAAAATGCAGCCAATTTTACTGGCCTCTCTTTTCAGACAAGACCTCTATCAGAACAATAAAAATTGAGGCAGATCCTCAAGCTGGTTATAATGTAAATTAACTTCTGTGGCTGGTAGATTGGCACTAGACAGATTCTGGTGCTTTATTTGAGCGGCAAACTTTGCGTTTATGATTAGTTCAGAAAGCATATTTTGTAGAATACATTACTTATTTTAAAAGAAACAGCTATAATCATCTGGCATATTTCTTCCAAGTGTACTAATCCAATACATTTTCATCAGCAATTGTGTGGGTTTTGTTATATCCTAGAGGCTCAGGCATAAGCAGTGATGAACAGACCAGACCCATGGCCAGCAGCAGAACGTGATTTCAGGAGATCCCTCCCCACCAGTTTGGATCAGACAATGGTCCAACAATCTTATTCTTCCCTCTCTGCCTCCCTACAAATCCTGACCTATGATATATTTTAAGAGTCTATCATTTAGGAAATGTTTTTTTAATTATTTGGGCATCTTTATTGTCAGCATACTGCAGGAATAACAGTAAAGCTTCACTTCTCACACAGCGATCCAAGAAGGGGCCTTTTTCAAAGGAAATAGTCCTCCATTTCTCTCAGCAACACAAGAAAATCTCCCTGAAAAGCTTCCTGCTATTCTGCAGGGTGTCTGAAAAGAAGGGGAATTGCTGCTTTGAATACGCCTCTCAGGCTCCGTTGTTATCAGCATCCGAGTTCTTTCTTTGCCCATTTTCCTCTCACCTTTTGCTGCTTATATTTCTTCAGGCATAAATTTCTTGCTTTTTTGAAAACAGGTATCTACCTACTTCATGAAAGATAATTTTTTAGAGGTAGAAAAACGAATACAGAGAAAAGTCACCACAAGTTTTACACGTGTTAGCGTAACTTGAAGACACGATGGGTTCAATTTTCTTCTGTACATCCACACCTTCACTTTACAACAGACAGACTCATGGTAAGGAAGTAAGGCTCCACGTAATTCCCTTTCCTGCTGGTAGCACCCCATGAAGCCTTGAGAGACAGTTAGTCTGTTTTAAACTCACCATATCCTCCCAAGGTGCCAGAAAACTTAACTTCAGTTGTTATTAAAATCACTAATTTGCAAATGTCCATTTTTTCATTCTCAAATGCTAAAATGAAGAGAGATAAAAATGGAGGTAAATACTACTGCTTTTAGTTTTCACTGGTTTGAAACTGAGGTTTATACCTCTGTTATAATTCTTTGGACACATGTTAATTATTCACGTTTAAAAGTCATGGTTGCACTGATGTGGCTTTCATATGAAACAGTAAAATAAAACAAGTCACAAATCCTGTAATTTGCTGACAGATTAAATTGATATTTAGGTATAATAGGACATAATGTAGATTTCTTACCTCTGCTCTATTTCCAATTTCACCCAACTCAGCTGAGTTACTGGCTGCTGCAAAGCAACTGCCTAGTCTGAATAACCACAAATGTTCAAAGGACTGATAGGTGCCAAAAAAAAGTCCTCCTCTATGAAAGAAATGCTTTTGCTATCTGAATGACCAGTTTCTCTGCAAGCCCTACACAAAAATAGCCTAGATGTACTTTGTAGCTAGCATCTGACTCACACCACATTTTCACCTTGGTAAAAATACAAGATCAAAAGAGCAAAGACAAGGGGTATAATTTTCTCCTCCTTTGTCACATCCCAAAATGTTAAGTACATGTTCTTTTCCAGCAATCCCCATACAAAAGGATAAAATGTAGAGCGATGAACTTCAGTCTACTAAATGTCACCCCAAAATAGGTAATTACCGTATGAACATTAAACTGATGCACTCCTCTCCTTACGAGGTTCCTTTTTACTAGCTAAAGATATTACCAGGTCTTAATTGA
The DNA here is from genome assembly GCA_013398855.1 of Mohoua ochrocephala. Lineage (NCBI taxonomy): Eukaryota > Metazoa > Chordata > Aves > Passeriformes > Acanthizidae > Mohoua > Mohoua ochrocephala. The sequence goes on along the minus strand of VZTA01024974.1, from coordinate 120,521 downwards.
CGTAAAAATGAAATCTCTTGAAGATGCAATTCAAAGACCTCCAAAGATTCACCTAGCACCTCATTCTAAACAGTGTTGATAAAACTGGACCAAAATCAACTTTTAAAAATACTCACTAAGCACACGGACAGAGAGCATGTGCTTGAGCCGGAACTGCAAGCAGAACTTTGAATTCACATCTATGCATCCAGCCTACACGGGTCACTTCTCAGCCAGTAATTGCTGGTCTGCTCCTCTGTGGAAAGGTTTACTGCACCCATCTGTGTCCTTGCCCATGAGCCTCATGGTGAAGCACGGATACCTGAGTATCAGTGCGTTATAGGCTGGAGGCAAATCAAATGTCAGCAACAGGCATCAGCCGAGCAGTTCAAATCAAAAGCTACTGGCAAACGTAGACTGCTCGTGAATTTAGCACTTGGTTCATTCACTGAGGGGAAAACAGCCATGCGTTTCAGGTTTTCTAGAAGATTTATCTCTAAAAGTCAGAGTTATGAGGAGACAATATGATTTAGCTTCACTCCCAAGAAGTACTTAACAGGAAATCTCTTTTCTGTGATAGCTCCTTCATCAGAACTTTCTTAAAATACAGGAAAGGCAGAGAAACCCCTGGGGAGCTGACAGGGATCACAAGAATTGCTGCATTCATGTTACACCAGGACAGCCGCGAGAGAAGTCTTAAAATTAGGTATCAAAGGAGAAAGAATGGAAAGCGCTCCAGTCCAGGCAGGCTAAAGCATGAATCCATGGTACGTCACGTTATTTTAGTTCAGGATGTCCTGGCCAGGTTAATTCCTATATGAACTGACACAAAGTTCATTTTTCTGCTTACGTAGCGCTTAAAGTAGAGTTCATATAAAAATACACTGATGCTGAAAGGCTGAACAAACCCTGGCATGCTTGAGAAGATCATCTATATTCACTTTCAAATACTCATCTACACCCTTCCAAATGTAAAGCAGCTAATGTGAAATATGAATGAAGAGTTTTATTTTTTCTTTTTTCCTAGAGGAGTTGAAGAATCTGAGAAGTTACTTCAAAAGGAAGTAAACATTTCAAAAGCTTTATAAGCACTATGATTTTAAGGTAATGTCATATAGTTGATCAGTCCAGGTAATCTCCCCATTTACATGGAGCGGTCAAATATGAAAATATATTACCATCTTTCTAAAAGATCTCTGATAAATCCATATCCTTCCATGGACTCGGGAGTTTCTTTGATGCTCAATACTCAAAAGCCGTAGCCTGTAAAATATTTTCCCAACGCCACTTATCTTTCCACTTAGCTACAAATTTTCCTGAACAAGTAACTGTGACACCTCTGTGCTCATAGTGATAAATGTGTTTCCTTGTTTCCTCTCTGCAGATTCCATGTAGGAAACATCGCCAACACAGCACAAAGCTGTGAAGGAGGCATGTCACAAAGCTGCAGCTTCCAAAAGCTTTCAACACAGAAATGAGCTTCCATATTTCTATTCCAATTTGATGGTTCTTTCTCTATATGTGTCAAAAGACAAGCCTCATCCAGTCGCTCAGCAGACCAGTCCAAATGGCACGGCTAAGCTCACACAGGCTCGATGCACTAAGCTACCAACTCTGACATGATTTACTGTCCCCGCTCCACAGACTTCCTCTCTGCCAGAGCAGCCAGGGGAAAAATAACAGGGTTCCAGTCTGCTTGGAAGGGTTTTATTTTTCACTCCTCAGTATTCATCACTCAAGCATTTATTTGTTGCTACAATCACAGTCATCATGCTAAATCGACAGAAAGCTGGGATTGCTGATTTATGCCCATAGCAGGAAGATTCAAAAGCAGCAAGCAGCACAACATACAATTCAACAGCAGCATGTAACTTCTGCACCCAAAATTTTATGGAGAGAGTTGTCTCATGTTACCTCCCTCCCAGCTGCTACAGTCCTCCCCTCTCCAAGCTCTCTGTGGGCTCCTGGGTCTCCATTCCCTCCCATCTGCTCAAGCCTGGAAGTCAACCCTGGGCCAGCACAGATCTCATGAGCACCAGTTCCATACAGACTAAGTTCTACTGCTGCTTTTCAGCATCTAAGCCACAACTCATGGACTGGTTTCATCTGAGAATACCTTGCCCGGTCCTCACTTGACTCTGCCTGAGGAGAAAAGCAGCAGCAGTTAAAAGGGTCACAATTGCCACTGTTCAGCAGGCACATTTTATATGCTGAAGTACTTTTTGCAAGAGTTTGCAGAGACAGAAAAAAAAATCCTTCTTCCAGGATGCTGGCAAGGAAAATTTTTCCCTCTACCAACATGTTGGCATGGAATTTTTCTTTTTCCCCCCTCCTCACACCAGCACTTTCATATTGGAAATTCCCCCTACAGCAGCATGCTGGCCAGACTAACACAGGCAGCAAGCATCCTAAAGCTGCCCTTTTTAAAATTTGCCTGACAGTAACACTGAAATCTTTTAATATCATCTTCATTGACTGCATTAAACATCGATAAGAATTACTTTCAATACATCTCACTATCACCTTTATAGAGACAGATTTCTAGGTGTATATGAGCCGTTCTACCATGAGGTTAAGAGATAGCTAGATTTTGTCTTGTGTTTGTGCAGAGAGATTAATTATGTACAGGGTCTGTCACTGACACGTCCTGTCTGTTCAGATTAACTTTCCTCTTCAATCCAGATCCCAAACTCAATTTTGAAGAGGGAACATTCTGAGTTTTGCATCTAACATGCTACAAGCCACTAGATCAGGGAAAAACAACCTCCACTTTACAACGTACTTGAAATAAGTCAGCCAGAGCTGATGCTCACACTACTCAGACGTCACCTGGCACAACAGACGCAGCTTCTAATTTGCAGTCCATACTTCCTGTACCATTAGACAAGCTGCAGTGGAAGAGGGAACTAGGAGTCTCAATTTTTTCTCATCTTATACCCTGAAACTGAGGCTACTGGAGCCTGCCCACAGCTTCAAAATCTCCACACCCACATTTTCTCATACCTTAGTGCGCTGTACACTGCTTCACAGCAGGGTTTATTGGGTTAGGTTCACAATCAACTGCGTGGCTTTTAGGCAGGACTAGGCTTGAGACATGGGTACAGAGCCTTCTGCCTCTGACAATTTTAATTGATATCTGTGTTTTGGGTCTTGCTCATTGAAAAATCTACCAAGGCCTCTTTTGACTTCAGGAAACAATCGTGGTGATTTCAGCAGCAGCATTTCACAATCAAGGTCCTGCACAACCAGTTATTTCTGCGAGATGAAAGCAGCCTCCCTGGACAGAGAGTAACTGGCTCCCTGTAAAGTTAGTGCTCTATGCCCTTCAGATTAGGGAAACTGCAGATTTGTTTTCATTATGGGAAGTAAACTGATTAGCAGATGGCTATTCATTTTTCCCCCTCTGTCAACTCTAATAAAATATAAATAGAAAATACAAATAAAAATCTTACTTCAATGAAAATTCAAAGAGCTCTCAAAAAATCAAAATTCCTGCACATTAAGTGTATGTTTTTTTGCAAATGAAGTAAATTAATCTTTTAAAAAGGAAGTTTGTTTTTACACTTGACTGATAGCATGCAATATGATTAAAATGCATTGATCTGCAAGCTTTAAAAATATGATTGAAGATTAACTTAGACATTGGACCCACTTAGCTGGGTTCTACCAACTGAGTGGATATTCTTCAGGCTACACAAGTGCCATTTCTTGATTTTATTTCACCTTAGGATCTTTATCAACATGGCAAACCACAACAGGGTGTTAAAGAATAAAAAAGTCAAGCAAGAAAGTCTCACTTTCAGCTTGCCACACTCTCTTCAGGGCCAACAAGTCAGAAGCTTTTGCCTAGACTTTGGTTTCACATTTATGCAGCATGCAGAGGAATGTGCTTTTGAAATAGGCAGGAAAGAGCTTGTGCAGGAGGCACTCAAGTGTGCTCTGCAAGAAGAGTTTGAGATGACCTGTTCTGAATATATTGTTCCATGTCTTTCATCTCCCACCGTTTCCCTGCCTGTTGTATTTGATTATAGACACTTATTCGGGGCTCCTCACGACAGACCAGGGAGGTCTCAGCTGCAAGGGCCTTCCCAAGGGCAACACAATGTGAAAAACAGCTCTGCAGGGGATTTACAGGACTAGAAGAACACAGAGAAAATATTTCCTCTGTAAGCTGTTGGTCAGAAATCACTGCAAAGGACAAAAATCACCATTACACTGGTGCCCCTCTCCTCCCAATTCAGCAGATGCTACTTTAATGACAATGTGATCCAGCCTTGCTATGAAGTTGTACAAAAAATACCACAGCATTTCAGTGCATTGCTATTGTGTTCTCACAAAATTTATGCCTTCTTGATCCCCAGCTATCACCTACCCAAACTGCCATCAGCAAATACATCCTCCCAAACTCAGAGAGATTAGGGAAAGTGTAGGCTACAATAATTTCCTTCTCTTCCCAAACCCAGCAGTCAGAGCAGCAGCCCATCAGGCTCCGACAGACCAGTGAAAAAAGTATGAAAAATAACTGCATTGTATTAGCAGATACAAATTCAGACCAAATAGGAGACCTGTGGAGCAAGGCACAGAGTCCATGAGTGCTTGCCTCTCACAGGGAATATGCCTCTAGTCAAGAAAACACTTTAACATATGTGTAAGACACATTGCAGTCACTGAGCCTTAAAATTATTAAATGCTTTCCTGAGCCACAGCTTAAAGAAGAAATAAAATATTCCCCTCTCTTTTCATAGCTTATTTCAGAAGAAGCTTCCTTGATTAGAATAATACTGTTTGTATTATAACTGTTTGACTCATGGCTTGAATTTCCTGCCATGTGGAGTTTCCCCAAAGAACACCTGGAAATTATGAAATAAGAATTTGTCTTAATGGTCATTTCCAGTCTTGCAGTAAGGCCATCAATTATTTGTCTTCTCCTAGAAAACACATGATAAGCTGGTATCTAAAAAATCCAGTCAGCTATTTAAAACACATTCTCCATATCAGAATAAGATCTAGACAGTTCATTTCAGCCCCAAGAGCTGGAAAGAAACTGGCTATGATGTCCCCATGGCCTCACAGTTCCCTTCATTCCCAGTATGTTCCTGATATTTCTCTTCCGATTCCCTGCTTGGTAATACAACCGCTTTATCTCAGCTGGCAAATCCACACATCTGTTTTTCAAAGCCAAGTTTGTCTGCCATTTCCAAAGGGCTCAGCTCCTACTACAGCTAGAGCTCCAGAGCTCTCCAGGAATTACAGAGCTAAGAAAGGTTTGCCACCTTACCCCATGACCATCCCTTGAGCGGCTGCCTAAAGCAGGCAGGTCAGGGCACACTTCAGCCCAGGCCATCAGCAGCAGCTCCCAGTCCTCCCCAAGGAGAGCTCAGAGTCCAGCTCACTCAGCCACAGGGAGAAGTGCCTGGTCATGGGACCTGGCTCACGGTCCGTACTGCCAAGTATTTTCCTCATCATATGATGCAAACCCTCCAGGGCTGCTTTATCACCACACAACACCCTGCAATTTGCATGGCTTCTAAACTTTTAGAACTTCCTAGTTATTTCACCCCAAGAGTTAAAGAATTTTAAAGCCAAGAGATTGGATTTTTACTGTGTGAAATGAATTCAACCAAACACTGCAACCCAGTGGAAGCTCCAGACCTCTTTAAATGAGCCCCTACAGCAGATAATGTCTTTTTAATCAGTTTGATGCTCTGATAGATTGACTCTTATTTCCTAGCAGGGGAGAAAAGGAGCAACTGAGTTGATGCTTGCTTGAAACAAAGTATTTTGAGATAGAAGCTATTTGTGTTCGTAAATGCCAGAAAGCCTCTAATTTAGAAACACAGCCAATTCCTTTCTATTTCAACTCCATAAATCTGTTTGTCTAATCCTGGGATATTTTGAGGGATTTTATGATAGCCCATGTGCATATCATTCCATTTGCCTGCACAGCAAAATTTGCTTGAGTACACAAAACATATAGCAACTTGTTGGGCTGAGTAATAGTAATAATCCATCTAATCACAGTCAATTCAGCTGCTGGTTGCTTATGGGCATCCTTTACACATTAATTTAAAGACTGAATAAGCAAGATCAGAGCAGCTATTTAACAAAAGCATGCTCATAAAGCTCCTCTAAGCACCCAACACTCATTTTCAGAGGCTTGTGATCTGGGAGCATGCTTTTAAAACAAGTTTACCAGCTTTAACCTTTCTGCCTGTCATCAGAAACACTCACAAGTCAGGAGAATTTTATTTCATTTCTGAACACTAATTTGGGCATCGAGAAAAAGGACACGTATACACAAACAACGTAGTGGGGTTTTTTGGTTTGTGGTTTGACTTTCTTTTTCAAATGAAGGACTTATTGTGTCCACTCCTCGGTCTCAACTTGCCTTATTTTCAGTCAAAATTACCCCAGTGAGATGATGGGTAGCACAGAAGGTCTAGGGGGTACCATCAGTCTTTCATTAAGGAATAGTTCTTGTTTAAATACATTTGAGCAGGAAAACCACACACACTAAGTGGCTGAGGTTTTGGCCCATAGTGAGTGTCCACTGTTGTTTCCAGCTGCCACAGAGCTGGTTGGCAGCAGAGGTCACCACCACAGAACCGTTCATGACCTACTCAAACAGGTCACCGCTGCAAACCCTCGCTGCTTAAACCTGGTGACTTGTGTGCCTTACATTGTCACAACAGGGAAAAAAAGCAGTGCGTGACCTTGTGGCTTTAAGGGTGGATGTGCAAGGATCAAGAGTCAAATTCCCCCAAAATGAGTGGGCATTCCCACGTGAAACAAGCACTGCCTGTACGGTGTGTCACGAGGTGCTATTGCAAAGATCAATTAATTTGTCCCCAAAGACAACGAAACAGCAGTTTGGCTCCAGGAGAAAGTGAGCTCATTTCTTAAACTCATCTCTAAAAGTATTAGAAATCAGGCATCAGAAGTCCCCTCTGCCTTTCCAGGAGGAACATCAACAATAAATCAGAAGTGGTTTCTGTGAACACTTGAGTGGATATACGACGGCTTAAGAAACACAATCTACTGAAAAACAAATCTCAGCATGTGAGGGAAAAGAACAACTCTTCCCAAGTTTTTCCTGGTTTTTGTTTTAAAGGCTGAGACAATGAATGCAGACAAAAATTACAGGAATGAAAACCAGATACAAGGCAAAAAGCTGTGATGGAAATGTCAGTGACCACAGATGCCTCTGCATGGCAGTAGCTCTTCTGCAGAGTGCCTGTAACAACCCCAGCAAAATGCCATTCAAGAATCAGGGCTTTTTGTGATAGAACCGTACTGGTCAGTGAATTGCTTCCCTACAGACTACAATATCACCACAGCAGGTGGTTCAGGAAAGCAGAGATCAGTGGAAGCCATGGTGTTAAATCGCTGATTGAAGCAGGGTAGGGTGTTTTCCTGGAACATTTGTCATGAGAGGTAGGTACGCATCAAAAGGTCACTTATTTAGATCCAACATCACACGCAGAACCTAAATTTCAAAATTTCAACTGGAAGTAGCAGTTGTATGCACTACTATCCCCTTCTTCTAACAGGAAAAATTCCTAGTTCTTCATAGAATGCTACCTTCTTTTAAAAACACTTCTTTACACATGACTAAGGATGTGTTAAGTTCTTGACTATACTTCTAGTTAACATAAATTTGGCTTGTCACTGTAGCACTCAAATTGTTGGTTTATAGAGCAGGACAGTCTCTGAGGAATGAACTCTGCTGGTACTGGCTACAAAAATTTAGAGTCTAGTTACGACACATGAGAAGTTATTACCTTTTGATCAGTAGAGATACCATTGTTACATCATTGTTATGCTATATTGCAACTGGGTTTCTCAAGGATGCCTATTAATCACCACAAGCTTCATAATATTCTAGTTACTATTACTGTACCACTGCAGAAGTAAACAGAGATTGAGAAACCAAGTATCTTGCCCTCAGATCCCTTAAATAGTCTGTGGTAGATTCAAAGGTTTCTTTACAGCAAAGAAAAGGAAGGCAGCTTAAGAGCTAAGCAGCAGATTGATACTTGGGAGATCTGAAGTCACTTCTTTCCCATACACCTTCTGTTTTGTGTCTGGCATGCTTCCAAATATTTCCAGGTTCATCCTTAGTACAAGTGGGTGAAACTAATTAAACAGGAGTTAGACAAATATAGAAAGCGTCAAAGTAACCCAGCCACACACAGCCCAAGCCAGTACTGTTCATGCAGTAATGTTGTTTTTCATATGTAAGAAGGGAAAAATAATTCCTCTTTTAAATGCCAACTGCTTAGTCTTAGACAATAGGAGCTAAAGCACAGGTTAATCCAAGGAGATTACATACCACCCTCAGTGCAGGTACACAAAGCAGCTTATTCCACCCATCCTTTCAAAGCAGAAAATGACTTCACATCAAGGCAGTTTGGGAGCCCCAAGAATATGGGCAAGTTTGTGCTAGTGCACCGTGACTTCACATCATGTCTTGCTGCTTGTGCCCATCAGCACCGTGTGGACTGTCCTTCATCCCTTGGTGAGAGTGCAGCTTCTTCTTGGCAGCAGAGGCATTGGGACACATAGGGAAATACGCAGAAGGCTCTGCAGGAAGACTCGTAAATGCTGGTGGGACTCAGCCTCTTCCAGCAGAGAGAAGAGAAGCTTTAGGATAACTGTTCTTTCCTGTGTGCTTCAGCAGCAGTGCCACCACCACACCTCACACTAACAGGGGAAACAATCTACAGAAGCAGCAATATGGGTCTTACTTAGTGTTACTGAATTAAAGATGTGAAAGCAGAGACGTAACAGAGCGGTGTTGGCTTTGACTCCACAATTCCTTCAGTTCTGTGCTATCAATAGACTTATTCAAAACTTGCTTAATAAGAGAACACACCTCGTGCATGTGGGCTCCTAATACATCATGTTGGTTTCAGCCTGTCTTTGATACTTTCCCAGGGCTGCTGCAGTACATATCACACATTAGCTTCAACCTTTTCATTCAATCAGCTGTCAAATACATACTATACACTGAAATACCTCTCCCTCTCTACAAGAAAGAAAAATTTAAGATTAACAGAAAAGACCCCTGGGTCAGGCTTAGAAAAAAGGTACAGGAAAGATTTGGCTTTTCAAGCTTTCCTGCATATGTTCTTCTGCAGCTCTCTCAATATCACTAAGTCTGTTCATCTCAGGGGAATTACATTTGATAGCATATTTAGTTCACAGGACTAGCACAGTTACATTAAACAGAGGCTGCTGATAAAACATTACATCTCCCTCCCCCCGGCACTCCATTTGCCGTGATGTAAAAGGCAGACACCCCATAGAGAAATTAATCAGAAAGAAGGGGAATGAATCTAAAGAGTGAAAATTAAAGACCCCATGACATCTACATCCATCTACTACATCCAGATGAAAGAGTGTCCCAAAACTCAAGGATGTATTAAGATCCTTCCGAGAGATGGAAGGGGTTACAGAACTCGGCATATTATCCTCGATATAAATTATAGTTATTTAAATGGAAAGACTTCTCTTTGTTCAGCACTGAAACTCCACAGAGAACACACTGTATTTTAGAAGAAAGTACACCTGTTTTGCTCTGGAAAGTGATGAAAAAGACTTCAAGGTAAAAGACAGCTCATATAGAGGCAGTATCAGTCTAACTTCAGTAAAACCACACTGCTTTACCTGCAATAAGGATACAGCCTAAGTATCTACATTTCCCCCATAAAGGGAAATCTAAGAAAGTGTCAGTGTTCAAAAAAAAACCCCCACAAACCAACAAAACAACCGTAATTGTGTGCCCTCGCATCCCAGGTCTTCCCCATTTGGTCTAATGCTCTCAAAGCTTTTCAACACCAGAACTATTCCAACATAAGGAATACCTAAAACTTTCTTAAGGACATCTTGATTTCCCTTTATCCCTTAGCCAGATACTCATCTGTCAGAATCCGTACAAAGACATTTGCAGAATCAACCTATGCTGCATAGGGGAAGGATTCCAAATGCCTCAGCTAACAAATTTGGCTGAAATGGATTAACCGGGATAGAATGTGAAAGAAGCAATCTTGGCTTTAAGCTTGGCTCTAGCCTTTGCAGACTTGAACTTGTAGCACGGAGAATGGATTTAACCAGCACAGAAAATTGCAAGACATAGACAAAAGTGAATGGATTATGCAGCCTCTTTTAAACCACCATGCAGGTATGCAGGTTTTGTTTGCAACACCCTAACTAAATGCCAGGGATCAAATTTATGATCCATGAGCAAAAGTATATGCAAGAAGAACCTCGTGAACTCTTACAGACAGTACTGCATTTATGAAGCAATGCTCAGATTAGAGCTTCCTCAAAAAGGAATTTAGTAGACCAGGGTTTGAAACGCTACTTTCAAATCTGTTAGGCTTGATTCAGGTAGACCTGAACCTGGAGTGTGGAGCAGGGAGAGAAAGACCCTTAAATTAATCACATCCCTCCATGACACAGGATACAGAGTAAATACATCATCTTTCCTGTAAAGTTATATCACTTCAGGTATTTGCAGATGAATAAGGCTGAATCAACCATGCAAGCCTACTTATTTTACCGAAATCAAAACTTAACTTCATCTTAAATTGAAGCTCACTTCTTTTAGAGACCCATAGCAACCTTAAGTCACTTTAAGGAAGATGGCAAAAATCCCTACAGGAGAATTATAAGTATAAAGTTGCTTCTACTCTCAAAACACCAGCATTATTCCAATCTTGGCAGCTCTGGGTCAGAGATAAGAACTGGGCCTTGAAAGATTATTAAACAAGTATTGAAGTAGAATGAGGACTATATTGCATGTTCTTGCTAGGAAGTCTCATACCTTCAGTCTCTCAAATGCCCTTTCTTTGAAGCAAGTGGCTGCACACCAGAAGATAGGAAATGGTAAATTTAGGCAGAAGGGACTTTCAAAACACATCATCATGTATTCAGAGTGAAAATACCTTCTTACCTCCTGCTCTTGCAGACTGCTGAGATGAGGAGAGCAAAATTATGTCCTCTTCAGAAAGGACGGTAACATTACACTGAGGGTGGGAAGGGTCTTTCCATGCATTAAAAAATCCTGTTCATAGCCATGCCCCCGTAAAAAAAAAAGAAATAAATTATAACATAATAGAGGCTGCAACCAAATAGCAAGATAGATAGTGCTCCCATTAATCGCTATCCATCCAAGCCCACTACTTGACAGAAACACCTTTGGTACAGTCCTGTCTAATTCACCTTTCTCACTTTATCTCTCCAAATTCCCCTTCTGTTTCCTTCACTTTCACAACAGTTTCCTTACCTTTCTGCCACTGCGCATGCAAAAGAAAGAAAAACTCACTGGCTGCCCAGGCCCTGTGTTTTTCAGAAAAGCTCCTCTGAGCCTCTCAGCTCATAAGGAGCCCCCTGCCTAAAACAGCCCCTAGAATCATAGAATATACTGAGTTGGAAGGGACCCATCAGTATCATTGGTTCCAACTCCAGCCCAGTGCCCAAGCAGCCTGTGGTAACTATGCTAGAGACATTTCATTTAACAAATTTCTCTAGATCATAGAATCATTTAGGTTGGAAAAGACTTTCAAGATCATTCAGTCCAACCATTAACCCAGCACTGCCAAGCCATGTCCTTAAGCATGACATCCACACACCTTCTAAATACCTCCAGGGGTGGTTACTCCACCATTTTCCTCAGCAGCCTGTTCCAATGGTTGACAACCCTTTCCGTGAAGAAATTTTTCCTAATATCCCATCTAACCATACCCTGGCACAACTTGTGGCAGTTTCTTCTCATCCTATTGCTTGTTGGCTGGGAGAAGAGGCCAACGCCCACCTTGCTACACTCTCCTTTCAGGCAGTTGTAACAGGGCAATAAGGCCCCCTCTGAGCCTCCTTTTCTCCAGGTTAAACACTCCCAGCTCCCTCAGCTGCTCTTCATAACAGTGATGCTCTAGACCCCTCCCCAGCTCCATTGCCCTTCTCTGGACTTGCTCCAGCACCTCAATGTCTTCGTTGAAATAAGGGGCCCAGAACTGGACACAGCACTCAGGGTGGGGCCTCACCAGTGCTGAGTACGGGGGGACAGTCACTGTCCTGGTCCTGTGGCCACACTATTCCTGATACAGGCCAGGGTGCCATTGGCCTTTTTGGCCACTTGCACACACTGCTGGCTCATGTCAGCCAGCACCCCCAGGTCCTTTGCCGTTGTGCCGTTTTCCAGCCACTCTGTCCCCAGCCTGTGGCACTGCAGAGGATTGTTGTGATCCAAAGGCAGGGCTTGGCCCCTCACCTTGTTGAACCGCATACATCTGGCCTTGGGCCCATCAATCCAGCCTGTCCAGAACCCTCTGTAGATCAACAGCAGATCAACACTCCCACCCAGCTTGGTGTCATCAACAAGCTGACTGAGGATGCCCTTGATTCCCTCATCCTGAACATTGATAAGATGTTAAACAGAACTGGATCACTACTTACTAATAGATGAGACACTCGAGAGCAAAAATTCCTTCTAGCATTACACCATAACAGGCTTCCAACAACACCACCAACAGAACAGCAAACCACATGAAAGGACTGTGACTATGACCAAGACTGTCCCAGGACTTAATTTTTCAAAGTGATGAAATATATCTTGGTCTGTGGCAGCACCTGTGAGACCAAGACATCCCATTCTACCACTGCAGTGATAGCAATGTGCATCCTGGCTACATCAAAGAAAAGAACAAGTCAAAAATAGTGTTCAAGTAACATCATTTAGTAAAAATATTTATGCTACAACTTCTGGGAGTTAAGAAACATTCCAGATACATCCTTCAAATGTTGTTAGGCTGTTTTCGTAAAAGATAGGAGGGGAAAGGATGAGAACAAATGTTCATGACATATTAAGCCAAGATGATTATCTATGCTTAAAAGTTCTTTGGAGGATGTTGGTTTATTTACCTGGTAAGAGACTTACATGGACTAGATCTTAGTTCAGATCAGCACTACACATGTGAACACTCTGCAAAATATTAACTAAGTGAAATAAAGTGAGTTGGAACCTTCCATATGTTTCTGACTTCATGTAACGCCAGATTTCTTGAAGTTAACTCTCGCTGGCTCGCTCTTGCCATTTCCCTTGATTATTTTCCACTACAGCCTTACAAACTGAGAGGCATTATTTCACTGCTATGTTCAATGCTATGGTTTCCTCTCTTCTTATGTTACCATCACAAGAACACTGGGAGGAGAGCTATTCTCTCTACCTTTGAAAAAGAGTTCTGGTGCCATGGGCACTTGCTGAATTGAAACGCACAGGGCTTTTTGCCCTTGGCACATTAAGCCATTCCCTAATACAGTAGGCAAATAATAATTAAGATAAAGACTTAGGTATGTGAATAACTTTTGTTATACATTAGACTTCACTGAAGGGTTAATAATCTGCCCAGGGTTGAGGGTCTGTGTGAAATGTCAGGATTTATCTGAAGCTATGGGTATGGGGGGGGAAGTGGGGGGGGTCGTCTGTCCTAGCTTTCAACACCAGCAAATAAAACACCTTATTTTAACAAGATCACAAAGCAGAGCAATGCAATGTTGCTTCTACCACAATTTTCTGCCTGAATGTGTGTCTATGTGTATACTAAAATTAATCATTTCGTCCACGTCAACCTTCTTCAGGAATGTGACAATATCCAATTGTAAAAATATCGGTGAAATCCTACCTGAGGCAAGTTGAGCAGAATTCAGATTTGTTAGTGTTACAACGATAAGCACCCTTTTCTCAGAAGCACATTTTTGTCCTGTAAATAACATTTCTGTATTTGATTCAAAACCTTTTGGGCAGGTCCAGGCAATATTAGACGAGAAGCTGGGGGATGTGGTGTACCTTCCAACAGCCAGAGCACGGAACAAGGAGCCAAGACATACTTGCCTCGCTAACTCATGTGCCTTTGCTTTTCCTCAGTTTACCCTCAGTAGCACTCTTCTAATAATAGGTTGCTTTAATATTTGCAAAACATACTGAACGCATGTACTGTGCCTGTAAATACGTATACAAATGATTTCACAGCAGGGTGCTCAGCTCTCAAAAGTATTTCGATATGGCATGCAAACATGAGAAAAGGCTTAACTGAAAACTTCTCCTCAGACTAAATACTTCAGCTCAAATTAGCAATTTGCATTGGAATACTTCACAGCCACTTCAGGCTGAGTTGTATTTCAAACTAACATAACTTTTTGCACTATGACGAGAATAAGAGGACTCCAGGAGGAAGTACACGCATCAGCACTTTCTTCTCCCTTTAAGCACAGGGCAGGCTTTGAAGTCACAACAAATAAGAACAGGTGTATTTTGTAAACAAATTTCTATATCAACTTTCAAGACTACCCTGCAAAGTGATTAAAAGATTCATCTTCGTTGTTGTAAAGAGTAACATAAATAAACAATTATTCTCTTTTTTTTTTTTTGCAAAGATATTAGGTTGATCAATTAGGCCTATTGCAGAAAGACTTGAATTAGTCTGATTAGTCTCAGCTACTTAAATTCAGAAGCAGATGCCTCACTTTGCAAGAGTGGTGATTAAAGGCTGCATTCACCAAAAAAATTGGATTACGCACACTTAAGACAATACCTACCATTTTTCAGCTCTCTCCCTCACAGCAGATGGCCCACACAATCACTGACTTCAAAAAATTCTCACTAGAACTCCTCCAAAGCTCCCCTCACTTTTTGAGACAAAGGTATGTGCAAGTCAAGACTATTTTCAAATGTTCTCCTCATATTAAGATTTATCACGCAGGTCAAGAAAACCACTCCCGCAGGGTTGTAAGTCAAAATACAGCGCCTGCACAGTCCCAGAAGAGTCACCCATATGGCTACTAGCAGCAACGGAGAGGCAGAATAATAACACAAGAGCCTTGGCAGCAAATAAAATCCACATCTCACCCTCCTAGCACTCCAGCCAGCACAAGCAAGTGAGAAAGCCAGGACTCAGAGATACAAAATGGCTCATTATCTACCCCAGAAGGCACAGCGCTGCCAAGCCGCTCTTTATCAAGTCCTTAACAGGTGTAAAATTAGCACTTGTTATTAAAGACAATGGAGTTACATGTATTGCCAGCAGCTGAAGAAATGTGCTAGAATTGTTTTCACCTCCAGTTAATTCGGTACCATTCAATAATGTGCACGAAGCCCGTAAATTAGAGAAGCGCCTCCTGAAGCATGGCAGGGAGCTAAGCCAGTGTGCGAGCATCCTTTCTAAAACACGGGTGATTTCCCGAGTGATGGACTGAGGACCAAACCCTCTTTTCATCAATACTGATGTAAGTTCAAATAAACTGCATTTACCTGAGTGTACTCTCAGGTAAACCTGTGCCAGCGTAATCTGTAACCAGAATCTGGAGCTGTCAGAAAGCCTTGTAAGCAAATGCCAGGACAGAGCTATTTTCAGCTTCTCTAACCCCACTGAGCACAGATCGACTGGCTGCACCGATATCCTCTCTTCTCAGCTACTTACAATTCATTCCTGGGATAAAGCAGAGAAAGGTGTTATTTACTGAGAGAAGCAAAATCCTATTTCAGATGTATCTCATTATGTGCAGATCTCATTATAGGCAGATGACCTCAGGTTTAGGACAAGAAGTCACTGAATCATTCAGGACTGTGTAGTTTCATTGTGTATTTTTCTGTTCTAATACTATGCTCAGCTCTGAAAGCAAATTATTTAGATACATACTGCACATAGGAATGCATCTAACTGCTGAGCCATTTTATTCAATAGCACTGTACACCTCACCACTCTCCCCCTTTCCCCAGTAACTGGGAGAAGGGTTGGCCAACATCAAACAAATCTGACCAAGGACAGAAATCTCAGTGATAATTACATTCCCACAGGGTTTCATGAAAACTGGCAGTGAGATAGAGGAGGAAATTAACTCCTCCACCAAGGAGAGAGCGGACGCAAGTCAGGCATCTCGCTATCCCTGTGGCAGCAATTGGCCAGGCAGCCAGCACACAACTTGCTCTGCACTAGCCGAGGCACAGGCTGCCTTTTGTCTGCTGGGACTATCACTGGGAGCGTGTCAGGAGATCAGCTTTAGTGGGAGGGGGTTTGTAAGTCCGTAAGAAACCGTGCTACTCTGCTCCTCCTGTCAGATCCCATGCACAGCCTGAAGTGCAAACCATGGGACAAAGCTCTCTTGCTTTAATATTGATATTGAGTCTATTACTGGTGTGTGTGGGAATGGTGCTGGTCTAGTGCAGAACAATTAACTCAGGGAGAGTTACCAATAGCCGCAGGTTCTCTTCTGCTGCAGTGTTCTGCAGTTTTCCTACTGTCGTTTTATGATGCAGTCAGAACATGTCTGAAACGCCCAATATAAAAAGCAAACTGTGTTTCTATTCAAAGGCCACTGGACAAGTTCAGGTCTGGACAAAATGAGGGGAAAAAAAACCTGTTTGCTAAGGTATGAAACATCTTTCCACCATCCTTGGTTCGTCATACATCTTAGAGGAGGCAAAAATCAACATAAAGCAAATAAAAAGAGCAGTTTCTTTTTATACAGAGCAAATCTCCAGCTCTTGTTGGATTGATAGGTGTGGTGAGTCACCAGCACATTGCCAGGGCTGTCAAGTTGTCACTTTAGCTGGCTGCAGTACAAAGCTGAGTCCTTCCACATGGTCACCACTCCCCTCTCTGCGTGCAAATAAAGACTACAGCCTTTTCACTCCTTTTTCCAAATGCACGGGGAAATCTGTTATTTCTTCATCAGTCTCACATCCCCCTGGGCAATGGGAGTGCTCATCATCTGATGCATGTAAATGCTAACAAAACTCCCATCTGACATTAAATGGTTTGAAAACCTATAAAACAGCAAATGCAGCGCAGTAATGACAAAAACTGGCAGGTTTCAGGTGGGCTACAGGGTCCTGCCATGCTGGCACTGGCATCCGTGAAATTGCTAAAGTAGACATTCTCAAAGACTGGGAACTAGCAGGAGAACTTGAGTTATAGTCTGGTTGCCACAGGTATTTCTGTCAACCAGTGGAGCTGCTCCGTCATGCACTGACCCTCCCCAGCCTACGTGGGCACACTTCAGAAAGGAAAAGCAGCAGCAGGTTCCTTAGAAGAGTTCATGCCAGTGCACTGCAGGCTGGAAAAACTCATCACTCATTCGCTCTGATAAAATGATAGCACAACAAAGGCAAGGCTGATGCAACGCCTTGGTAAACACAGAGCCGCGCCAGCTTTGCCGAAGTATTGCCACATTTTTAACCTACATACAAACAGCAGAACTACTGCAGCATGCTGCTGAGGTAGGCTGCAGCTAAATCACCCCCTGCAAAGCGTCGGGGGCTCTGTGTAACTAGCAAGAAACACAGTGGCAGCCACTTGAAATGCATGCAACAACTTGCACAGGTCCTCTAGTGCTGCCAGCAGCCCTGCACCTCTGTCACCATCAGCTGGAAAACTATTAACCAGCTGCATCCATGAGAGGGGCAGAGAGAGGCTTTTGCCAGGGAGGGGGAGGCAGGGCACTAGAGTTTCCAAAGGTTCCCAGTTAGTTTGCATACGGTGCTGTCAGACTGCTGTGCTCCTTTCCAGCCTGATTATTAACACTGCTAATGGGGAAAGGCATTGGAGGACAAGGACTGTACAGCTGCATGCCTGGCACAGACAGAGCCAAGATTCCTGGCCATATTCCCAACATATACAGACCTATCTACTACATTAACAGATTTTATAACATCACTGATTCAAACAGCACCTCCATACCGTGGAAGGGTAAATTTTATTAAAATTTTCAATCCTGTATTTACAGTTTACACACCTGAAAAGGGATCTTTAGTTGCTATGGTAAACTAGTCAGTGTGTTGTCAGTGTATTGGAAGACCTTCCTTACAGACAGCTTCCCTAGTTCTGATTTTAAAGGAAAAATAAGCGAGACATGTCATTGAAGTTTAATGCTTTGATGCTATTTTAGCGCTTGGTTCGTGTTGGGTTGCCTGTCTATCGAGGAAAACCCCATCAAGTAACTTCAATACCATTGCATAATGCCTAATGGTAAACTGCATTTACAACTGAATTATTAGCAACAAAGAGCAGGAAGAAAAGGGAGAGATACTTCAGATACCAAGGAGCAAATCAGAGACCAAGGGAGGCATTCAAAGAGGCAACAGGAAGAATAATAGATGACGCCCTACTGAACACTTAAAAACTGAGAAAAGGAGAAAACAGGGAAACCTCGTGCTTGCAAAAGTGTTTTAGAAAATTTCTACATCAAAGCTATACATAGAGGGGTTGCAAATTATTTGGTATGAGGCTGAGCAGAAATGTGACCGAGGAAATAAACAGGGGAGCAACACACGGCTGCTCCCAATCTTCTCCACTCCTTTGTGCTTGCCCAGAATGCACAGCTTTGCAAAGACGTGCACGATCCATGTAGTGGCATTTTCTTCCATTATGGATGTATTTGTATACATTATTACATTTTCCTCCTTCTGTTTCTCTCCCCAAAAGCCGAATCAAAGCTCTCCCTCATTTCCTGTTGTATAAGTAAATAATATTATCTTCACTTTGAAAACTGAGCAGTTTGAAAATGGCATCCCATTGGAGCCTGTCTGCAGGGTTTCAGCTGCCACAGCTGAATGTTTTGCTCTGTATTCAGCAAAGGACATCGCGAGAGACGTATTTTTAAGAACTTTTATGTGCTCAATTTGAAGGCAAACACAGTAGTCCACTTTGTCCTTCTCTCTCGTACCCTGTCTATTTAGGCTAAAAAATTGTGTTTGTACAGCACTTAGCCCCATGAGACTGAAGCCTTTAGGTACAAATGTAACTCATTTAAATGGTAATGTACAACAAAATGAGTGGCACCCTTCAAAACAAGCAGCATTTGTAAGTGTATCTGTGCCAGGTGCTGACAAATGGAGGGTCACGGTTGCAGGCAAAGGGAAAGGTCTCAGTGAGACAATATTTAAAAGTCAGTTTTTCCAGTCAAAGGCCAAACTCTAAAATGTCTGCTTATTTCTCTATTGCCTGTGCCCTGAAGCACTGCGCCTGCCTCCCAGAGAGCAGCACACGAGGACTCCAAAGGTATTTCCTATACAAGGTCAGATCAATTAAAATGTGCTTTAAATAGAGTCACGAGAGCTGTGGCAGGAGCTCCACGGTCTGATTAGATCCCTGACACTCTGAAGGGCAGCGTCTGAAGCAATCCACTGACCTCGGGTAGGAGAGACAGATAACAAGGAGGCGGGGCCTGCTTTTTCCCTACCCTGGAACTGAAGGCTTTGTTTTTCTGGTCATCTAATATTGCTTTAATACCCGAGACGCCAGGAATTAACTAATGACCTGGTTCTTTTCCTACTGAAGTCAACGGCAGAACTCCAAAACCAAGACTTTCAAAAGTCAGGACAAGCCCTTGTAGCTGTTCCAGGGAGCCCAGGCAGGAAAGGAGCTGCTCCCTTCTTTTTCCAGACCTGATAGGAAGCTCCCAAAGAAATGTTTACATTAAAGAAATAAATTAAGCAAAACCTTGTCAGAATGAAATTGTACTGGTTCATGCCAGGGCCTGGTCTGCCCACTTGGAAGACAAATCAAAAAAACAAAAGCTGTCTCAGAGAGACCTCCTTACCATCAAGATTTGAAAGGTCCTAGTCTCAATAGAGAATATGAATATCAAAGTGCAGCAAGTGAATTATGCTATTGAATAAGTGTTGATGCAGTGGAGAGATGGCAGAAATGTAATTTGTGCCTGCTGTAAGAGCATCTCTTTACTCTCCATCTCCCAGTGAGGTGCAGCCACGTGACACCTGCTCTTACCTCTCATATGGGGGTGACAGGAATGACCTGTCTCAAGCTGAATGCAACATTCAGAAGCAAAAGACATATAAACAAGGTTAAAAACAGGCTGCTGCTGAAGTGCATCACCTGGAGTCCCTGCGTGGGTTGCTCTGAAATATTTCCCTCCTCTTGGCTCCATGCTCCAGCTGTCCCACCCAGCCTCTGCTTGTGGGGAAGCCCTTGGGAAGGGAAAGAACAAGTGAAGCCATTGGCTTCCCTGTAAGCTGCTCTCAGGTCACCGTCATGCCAAACACACCCCGTCATCCGGCAGCTCCCCTCGGGTCTGATAATAAATCTCTGAGCATTTACACTGTCAAGGGTTATGTCTTATTCTGTGTATTCTGCAAGCATACTTCTGCAAGTCAAATTCTGCACAAAGCCACGAGATGCTACACACAGGAGCAGCCCGGAAGGCAGTTTTTGCTTTCTAATTTGCACTTGTGATATCATTGCACATCAACAGAACTATTCTTTCCTTTCTCCTAAATACCATGGATAAATAAAATGTTTGTAGCAGGATTTTCATCTGGTGAAAGTCAGGGTAGCTCCGCTGCACCACTGCTAAAGGAATTTACGCCATCTGAAGCCCTGGAGCAAAAAAAATCCAAGTCAGTGGGATATAAGCCAAAATTGGAGTGTTTTGCTGGATACAAACCAGATTTATTTGCTTGCTTGAACAGGTGCCTTAGTGCTGTAGTGAACTGGGTCCCAAATATGGCAGCATTTTTTATTTATGTCCACTTCTGCCGGCTTGGACATCTGATACAGAGGTCATCTTATAGCTAACATTTTTGTCTTAAACCCTGCCTATAGCTACACTATAGAACAGCTGCCTGTGGAGTTATGTTCCACAGATAACTTTAAAAATAAAATGCAAGTGACTGGAAAACAGGGGTTTATAACTAGAAAGAGAACACAGGGGTACCTTGAAATAGAAATAAATGAAACATTTTCTGCATGCTGAGAAAAGAACTCATATTTCTACTGCAGTCTTTTTCAGTACTGATGTTTCAATACTGCAGTTACAGTGTCCTAGAACTGCCTTAGCTGGAACTGGTTAGACCAGAAGCACTATGTGGGAGAAGGGTTTACACAGACATTAAAAGAGTTTTTGTCTACAGAGCATCTTATTTCTCTGTTGGGAATCTACGTTTGCACTAACTGCAACTCCAAACACTTGCAGCAATGTAGCAATGTTCCCAGCTGAAACCCATCTCCCAGGAGTAGCTTTATGTATTGAACCATGACCACTGGATGGGAAAAGGCAAAAGTAAGCTTGGAGGCTATGTCCAGAACACAAGTGCCTCCTCACTTTCTCACATCCCTGGTCACCAGATGAGAGTTCTGCTTTCTCACTTGATTTCTGTTCCAGTCCACACTTCATCTCCTCCTGAAATAGGCCTGACCATGTGGGGACCTCTCCTCTCCTCCTTCTTCACACAAAGGCAAGCTCACCTCTGGCCTCCTTGTGAAACCTAGTGAGATGTGAGGTTTGAGGAAAAGGGAATTGGTGTCCCTGAAATTTAATCTTTTAAGCTTTGAATCACCATTGCACTGGTTCCAAAAAACCCAGCAGCTGTCAATACATTATTTTTCCTGTTGTTGGGAAATAGGTGTGATGTGAGCTGCTTGGTAAACTGGGCCATCGAGGGACCTAGAAAGGGTTGCCCCAGCAAGGAGGTGAGGGACTTCATGGGAAGAACTGCAAGCAAGGGAGAAAGAATTCCAGTGTGAACTGGAAAATCCCTGCCAAAAGTTATTCAGGCAGCTCTCCAAAGCCAGTGGGTTTCTAAAGTTTTATTTGATATCATAACAAGGTCAACATGATCTTTAAGTGTGCAATTTAATGGCTATTTTAAATCATTAAATTTAAATAGACAAGGAATGAAAGCGTCCAGCTTAATTTTGAAATTATCTGTAATCTGATATAATTAAGTCTTTGCAAGATAGACTCAAATAATAAACTAAGTATATTTAGCTGGACAGAACTGCAACAGCTAAAACAGTAAGCTAAAAGATTACCTCAGGTCTTGAGATAGGAAAGATAATTTACTACTCACTACCAACAAAGAACAGTATTTGCATGGGGAAAACTCTGTATTTCATCCATCAGTGCCTCACCTTATTTTGCATCTCGAGCTTGCTTTGTGCCACCAAGCCAGAGGCTAAATGCATTTAATATGCATATTTTTGCCATGTTGACATGGAACTCAGTAGCCCTGAAATGTCTCATTTGCTTCTTTGTGGCAAACATAACCATAGTTAGAAATGAAGGAGAAAATATCGAAGGATGCAAGTCTGATCAGCAAACTCTATATAGGGAAATATTTAAACAAATTATCAGGTTTATGAAAACTGGGATGGATGATTAGCAGCTTGATTTTTATTTCAGAGGATGATAATATTGCCAGAGTGGGGGAAAAACAATGAAGACAATGAGGAGAGGATGAGGCGGCTGGCAAATAAATGAAAGAAACACAACCCCTTGGGTCCATTCAAGAGGGCATCAGAGGCTGCCTTAAAAAAAAGAGTGTGTGCCAGGGCTCAGAGGTACCACAGGTCAACTCATCCTGCCACAGCACCATTAAGATGCGCATCTCCAGAGGACAGTGCAATGGCAGAACCCATCACCAAGTGGAGAGCTCCTCATGAATACATTCTGGTTTTGCCATCATGTTTCTGGAGGTTTTCGCTTTTGCTAATAAATACTTGTTCCTCGGCATGCTGCTCCTTTTTTATTTTGATTGTATTTATTTATCTAATCCTTGCTCTGAAAAAAACCCACGCTGTATCAAATCACTACATGGTTTTGATTCTATCTTTGGAAGAACTGTGAATTTCTGCACACAGAAAGTAAATTTAGCTGGAATTTACAAGTTAGTAAATATAGCTGATATTCAAGGGCATCAGCAAGGCGATCCTCCAGAAATTCTAGATGCCATATTCCCTTGCCTACAACCCGACATGGTGCCAAATGTCAGTAAACAAACACGGTGCACCCTTTTCCAGGGATAAATCAGAGTGACAGAGAAGGGCACTCTTTGTAACCTACGCAAAGTCAGAAAGTTGTTTAAGCATCAAACTCTTCCTCTGACTCTCCCACTTCTCCAGCTGTGGAATGAGGTGGAAGGAATTTACCCCACCTCACAGGGCTCTTGTGAGGGTAAGAAAACTCAGTACACATGGATGCCGTGCTGTTAGGGCTACCTAAGAAAAAGAGGGAGGGGAAAACTTCACACATTACACCGGCCTTTTGGCCAAATGGCTGGAAAACACCAGAGATGGCGTCACCAGAAGCCCAAGCTTTACACTAACCCTGGCTGGGGAGGCTCCAGCCAGCACCAGGAGCTGAGGACCAGGCACAGCTGCTGTCCAGCCAGGGAGCAAACACAGCAATGTCACAGAGAAATGAAGGTAGCAGTTTGCCATGATGGACCTACGGGGCCCAGGGCTTGATTCCACTTCCTAGTTTTCCTGTGGTTTCAGACCCATTTTTAATTGCTTTTTCTCATCAGGGAAAACAAGTATGCGAGGTCTTTGTTCTGTAAACTATCAAGTGCTAAGAGAATATAAGTATTATCACTGCTATTTATTTCACCCTTTGGTGTTTTGTCTCTCTTTCCTGATTGGTTTATGATGACTAATGCCAGAACTCTGTTCCCAGTTATACACCTCTTGGGCAAAGAGACAATGCAATGTGACATTTAACACGGTGTACCAGAGGCCATCCTCCCTCCTCTGAACACTAAAATCACATACACAGCAAAAAGCACTCGTAACAATAGATGTATCTTTTATTCACAGATAAAAACTGAAGCAAGCTGTTATAATACATATTTATACAAAGGATTCGAAAAAACCATAAAAAGGAAGATGATTAGAAAATATGATTCGTTATGAAATGTGGTATTACATACACTATTAAACCTTTTCAAAAGTATTCGTTTGGCAACAATTTATCAATAGTTTCCACACTTAAGTGGCCTCCTTCAAAAAAGCACAAATCTCATGCAGCATGTATAAACTTGATCCTGAGGGTTTGCCTTCCTTAGAAAAACTGTAAAAAGATATACTATTTGTCTTAAAAGTTCAAAATGCAAATGCTATATTTATAGTCAAAACTATATAAAAATATGGACCTAACTTAACATTTACAAAAACTTTTTGCTCCTTTTTTTTTTTTGCTTGTTTTATGGTTTTGGTAATAAACATAATTCTCAATTCCTGCAGTCAGAGAGGAAAAAAGAAAACCAAAACAAACCACAGTGCCCTTTGTAGACTTCCTCACGTTAAGTTTACGACTCCAAAAAAGACCAGGTCTGTGAAAAGTGAGGTTAGGAAGTAGGTAAGCAGTTAATATATAATCTATATATGTATATATAAAATGGAAAACAAACATTTATTTCGATCTGAAAAAGTAATAATACAAAACCTGAAGGTAAAACAATCATCTCAAAATGCCATAATAGTCCTTTTCAATAGATAAATGTTCATAAAAATATCTTGAACCCTAACCAAGAAAACAATTATAATACAATTTTAATTCTGCTACATAAAACAGCTTTTCTATGAAACAAGAAGGCAAGTTCAGGTATGAAAACATAATTTACTTATTGCTTTTGCTACAATGTTGTTTGTTTTTACATATAGTCATAAATACACTATACAGTATAAAATATTTCGTAGGAATACATTTTGTGGTCTGCTTAGGTTTGCTGGCTTCAATTCTAGCACCAAATACAAAAATGAAAATCAAATGAACTTTAAAGGCACTTCCATTTCATGTTTGTTTGTTTGTTTGTTAATTAACATCACGGTTTGTACTAAACTTCTTCACTTCCCTCTGGCAGAAGCAATACTTGATCCTAGTTTTATCTTTGTACAGCTCAGGTCACGTTGAGGCACCAAATGATTTATGAACATTCCCATTCCTCGGCTGTTTCTTTCTCTTACAACATTCATTGTTGCTTTTTAGTCTTCACCTTTCCTCCTTCACTTCCCAGCTACTTTATCCCTTCTTCATGTCGGACGACCCAGCTTCACTTCCTTCAGTCCCTTGAAAAACCTCCCTTCAAACCTCCACTTCTCGCACTCCATCTTGCGCATCGGTTATTCCGATATCGAAACACGTCACTATCATGATGTGTGACTTGCACAGATTAACACACTGCTCCAGTTCTTCTGTCACTTGTTCCAGTGCCTCCAGGTACTCCTGTGACTCCTTGTCAAGATCAGGATCCACTTTGACTGTCAGACAAAAAAGTACTGAGTAAGAGAAACAGCCCATCGTAAAGCATTATTCTATCACAAAGGAGCCAATATGGTAGAGTAAAATTTAATTTCTCTTGAACTTTTTTCCCCTTTGCTCAGCAAATGTAAAACTCTACCTTGAAGCTCCAGTTATGCACAGTGCTCAGTCTATGAACAAATCTCATGCCTCAGTTTCCCAGCTATAACATGGATATGGAAACAATTTTTTCCGTCTTTGGGAAGAAGAATAATAAAAGATTATATATTTAATATTAACAAGCACCACAGCGTGCCTCTGCACCATTTTGATGTTCTCTTCTGGTTGGTTTGGATGGGTTTTTTTGTTCAAATCACATATTACAGAAACACAGATTGAGTCATAGAGTATTTTAGGACTCAATTCAGCAAAATATCTTCGCAAGTGATTAAGTTTTTCAGTGGGACTGCTGACATGCCAAAAATCTGTTAGAGGCTGATCATAACGCTGTTTTTGCAAAATACTTACAGTCTTCTTTCCACTTATTTGGATCCATCATCAACCTGCACTTTGTCTCTTCCAACTCTTCCTTCAAAACCTCATGCTTTGCCTTTATTTCTCTGATTCGCTGCTGGCGCCTCTCTAGTATCTTCAGCTTGGTATGGAAATACATCAGACCCTTTGAAGACACAGAAAGACCATTCCATGAATTTACCTGTTGTGAGCTGGCCCCTAACAGTCTGACACAAATTGCTCCCAGCTCTCTACTTGTAAGAGTGAGCAGGTGGGTTGCTTTATTTTGGTTGTGGGGTTGGTGGGGTTTTTATGAGGTTTTGGGGAGTCTTTTTATTTGAAGTTTACATTAATGAATTCTCATCTAGAGGAACCACAAACTACATCACTTGAGCATTTGTTGCGCTTCTCTGAATTAGCAAACATCTCTTAATACATTCTGAAATTACTACTGTTTGTAGATTTTTTTGGTTTTTCCAGTAGTGAAAATGATAAACACAGCCCAAAGATAATGTCTCAGAGTGACAGTTAATACTAAAACATATTAATTCTTATTTTCTTAAAAGCATTCCTACCTTCTCAACATCCTGGAAAGGCTATTACAAAAGAAATGGGAAAAAGGCATCAGTAGAACATAAAACTCTGGTCTCTGAAACAGAATTAGCTGAAGTGTTTTCCAATTACAAGTAAGTTAAACTCAGTATATCCCTGATTTAATAGAATCCTGTCATTTACATAAAGAGTTAATGACCCTATCATTGAGGGAGGCTGTAAGGTTTGACCAGCCAGGCTAGGATTATGAAGTCTTCTCTTAATGTATTCATTGGTAACTTCCATTTACACCATCCGTCATGTTAGACACAATTAATTTTAGACAGTAATCATTTTCATTTTCTGTGTTAAGGGTACCCCAACATATGAATTGTAAAATTAATAATTATAGTACTTTAATTGCAATCAATTTCCTGAACACCATTCTGGCATTCAAGCAAGGACTTTGTCTGTATATTGTAATTTAAGTTGTCTACAGTTGTAAAATATGTGCTGACCTCAGTTTCCTCTTGTCTGTGTCGCTGTAATCGTTCCACATCATCAATCTCATAAACTTTAATTTCAAATGGCTCTTTCAAAGTGCCTGGCAAAGGTGGTAGATCAACCCACTGGCCAGTGACACTGGGTTTTCTTCCTAAGGAGGCAGCATCTGGCAATGGAGCTGGAATCAGTCTGCGACGCTGGAGACCTGAAATACAAAAAACAAACATTCCTCAGGCTCTAAGAGACTAACACGCTGCAGAACACACTGCAGTGAATTAAAGAAAGATCTAGGTTCTCGGCATACTTAGGAAGAAACGCTTTTCTTGATCTTTCCTTTTAGTAAAATACCCTCAGGCTGCTAATTGAGTTACTGCCTTGACAAAGTAGGTTTCACTTGGTTCACAGATGGGAGCAACAGCAGTTCCTCTCCCAAAGCAGATGTCTGAACATCAGTTCTTTATTCTCTCCCTGCAAAGAAATTTTGCCTGGATTGATTTTTCTTTGGTGCACTACAATGGTATTCATTACCGTGCAAAGGCAATGAGTTAGTGAATAATCTAAAACTAATACTGATAATGGCTTATTTATCTAGAAATCTTCTCCCCCAGTTAAAGCCAAGCAAGGCTATCTGAGATCCCCGTCACTGCATTACCTCTTTGCAAAGCTCAAACAGTTCCCTCCAGAACTACTACTGCTATTTTAGGGTGCTAAATACCAGCAGTTTTCAGTGACTTTGTGGGATTGAGAGGCATTCAAAAGGCATCAACCAAGCTGCAACTAGAGCACCTCTAATGTTGAGACGTATCACGCCTTTGCACCAGCACCAAGAAAGCTCAGCGCATGACAAAACTCACCAGTTCTGGGAACCTTCAATAGAATGCTCCCAGATTTACCAAGAAAATCATATTGCACCATGATGCATCTGCTAGGGTTCAAGTTTCATGAAGCAGAGACTGAGTTATATCCTTCAAAAATGGTGATACTTTTGATTGCAAGAGTTGGGACTCTGGTGTCCAGCATTTTTTTTTTGGGATTATTAAGTCTCTTTCCATTCTCTAAAAGGCTGACCTTTACAGTACACGAGTCAAGGATGAGTACGTGCATAGAGCTAGTCAGGCAACATTAACAAGGCTGCAGTCCAACCCCTGAAAAGAGGAGGTATGAAGGCCACCAGAAACAAGCTGACATGACACACGGCAGCAGTAAGTATAAGCTGGCTTTAGGTGACTGGTGACAATAAATTTAGTACTTAATAGCCTCCTCTTATTAAAAACTAACTCAGAGGTAAAGAGTCTTGTTTCTTCTGCTCTTACAAAAGGGAGCACATCAAACAGACAAGGCAGCTCTGCTCAAAGGACAATGCTGCCAAAATAACTCCTGGGCTGAGACCGCTACAGGAGAGGTAAGCGCATGTTAAGGCTGTCAGAGAAGCCCTGTCATGAACCTCAGCATGAAATGCAGACAAAATCCCAGCAGGCACCCCCAAAGCAACACAAATCCATTGATACCCAAAAAGTTACTTGCTTTACATATTCTTAGGAAAACCACCCCTCAATCTTAATTGCATCCCTACTCATTTCTAAGTAACAAGAACAAAAAGGGAATGTTTTCAAAAGGGGAAGACTTGCTTCTACTTCTACAACACTGTTCTCACAACCCCAATCCATTTAGCCTGAAACACCACTACAGTCCTGTCGGATGAAGCCACACGCTGTAACCCTGCTCCTGTAACTGCTTTGGTGACAGGAGATCCCTCTGAGGAGGACACCAAACAGATGTGGTCAAACATATGCAATAAGCAGACAAACTTCATCTCCTTCCACTGTACGAGCCAGGGTCAACGTCATTTCTCCAAGAATGAAGTTAAAGGATAAGGGGACAGGTTTACATTGACATATGTGGGAGTAGGATCTGTCCTTAAATCCAGAGACTGCATGACTCCAACACAGTTTGGAGCAACATAAGCTACTCCAAGAATATCTAATAATGTGCAAAGATTGCAATTAATTTAGAACAATAATGGGTCTGAACCAAACATTTCTCATAAGAAATATTTGATACACTTCCTGGTAAACTGCATTTCATGCATAAAACACATTATTTTATCAAAGTCGACAGCACTCCAAAAAAGTAATACATAATTTACTGATATAGAGCAATTACAACTGGAAAAAGAAATAGTTTGTCATTTTTAAAGACCTTATAAGCATTTCCTGGGGCAAAAACAAATACAAATCCATCAGTGGGTAATGCCTTCTCAATATGTGTGCAACTTATACAGCTGTTAATATTGATTTGTAGGAAAGCTCTAAGAGGCTGATATGCTATGGAAAGAGAAGTGCAGCAAATGTTGCACTAACTTTCCAAAATGATTTATCACTTGCTGAAGCAACTCAGTTGCCTTGACCAGAAAGCACCATGAGATCAGCTTCACTCATTTGGTTTTACTGCCAGAACTGAGCATCCTGGGTATCTACAGGGACTGCAATAACTGTTCACTTTCCAACCAGAAGTTCAGATTCAGCACATTGCTGGTGTTAGTTCCTACTGTACTTCCAACAGTCGGTATGCCCAGGTTGCTGAAGGAGGCTGCTGGCCATTAGCTACATGGCACTGACTGCCATGGATTCTTTACAGTACCACAGGATCTCAACCGAGATCTGAGAAATGAACACTGTAACAGCAATCATATGAGCTGGATTTTGAAGCTGCAAATACACTCGACTGCAGCTGCACTTACATGAGCACCAGCAGCAAAAGCAATAAGGAAAGGCACCAGGGGGAAGGAAAGGGGACATGGCTCTCAGACATCCACCTTCGCTTGGCATGGTTGGACACAGTGAGCCAGAGTCGCCTCTTCCAAGCAACTCTCCCAGTCAGTTTCCTACTGCTTATAGTATCCACACACACACCCGCTAAAATTTCCTAATATAAATACTATTACAGCGCAATACAATAATTTTGGTATTAGCTGGTAGCATTAACCTAAGAGTTGCTGCATCTTACGCACACGCCCCACTGCCCTGCCCCTAAGCCTTACCTGTGGGGTAACCTAACGCACATTTAGCAACCCTCATTAATTCACCAAGACTCTTCTCCCCTCCAGGCCTATACCTTTGTTCCTAAACTACAGTCCCAGCTGGTCTCTCTGGCATTCCCTCACAAACACCTAGCAGCAGAGCTCCTCCTCTCCTCACCGCCCTTTCTCTCACCAGTCTTCCAGGATCGCTCCCTTGATCCTCACAAAAACTCATCAGCACTCATCCAGCACCTCACTTTTCCCAACCCACCCATAACACTCTCCTGTTTGGGCCACCCTGGTGCTGACCCTGCTGAGGGAGGAAGGAATGTCCCCCAACTGCCGGCAGCCTCCCTGCAAGGGAGGAGGCAGCAGGTGGCTGCCGGCACCCCGGGGCACCCCACACCTCTCCTGCCCTCTCCGCCACAGCACCTGTGTCACACCTGCAGCTTTGAAGTAAAATAAATGACAAGTAGCTGCTGTCACAGCAATGCAATACACCTGCACACGCAAAGCACATGCAATCAGCCCACCTCCCTGCTTTGAGTTCCCTCCAAGCCTCCTCTCTGCTCTGTCAGAGATGCCACAAAACGCCTCCATCCTCAGGATGCAGTGGAGCACCAGCAGACACCTGGCCACCTGCCCCTTCATGTCTTACCTGTTGACCGTTTCTTGGGGGATTTAAGGCTCCGCATCCGACCTGGTGACGACATCCCGCTCTCGCTCATGGAGTCATGTGCCGAGGAGGCGCTGCCGGTGGCCTCGCTGTCCCGAATCATGCTCTCATAGCCACTGCTGCCCCCACTGTGGTAGAACAGAGCTGTCCTGCCCATGGCTGGCGGCAGCTCCCCGCTCAGGACGCTGCTGTTGTCACTGCCGTGCCCGCTGCTGTAGCGCTGCGGCCGCCGCGGTGCCGTTATCTTGCTGTATGGAGACGGCAGCACTGGCATTTGTGACTTCTCGTCGCTGAGGTTGATGCCGCTGTCATTGCCGCTGTCGGAGTCGGTGGAGCCTCGGAAGTGTCCCGCCTTGGCGGAGCCGCCCGACACCAGCTCGTTCACGCGGCTGTTGGCTGCCCTCATGGCCTGCTTGGTGCCCATGATGGTCCCACGGCCGGGTTTTCCGCTGACAGGCTGCACGGAACGGGGGGCTGCCTTCCCGCCAGGGGCCACGCCAGAGCCCTTCCCTGCAGGCTGTGCCAGGGACTTCACAGAGGAGCTGAGAGACTTTGACCCGCTGGCAGAGAGGCCCCGGTTTTTATTCCCATTGGCTTGCACCTTCTGGTTAGCTGTGGGTTTTGCCTGGCTGTTTTTACCAGGTGCAGGGGCGGTGAAGGGCAGCGGTAAACCCACACTGGAAGCAACGGGAGGGACCCCCAGCCTGGGGACAGAGCGTCCTGCCCGGCTGTTGCCAGTGCTCCCGCTCTCCCTCACCATGCTTGCTTTGGATCCAACTGATGTCAGGCTGTCACACCTCTCCAGAGACATGTGGCTCCCGTATCGGTGCACGGTTTCACTCTTCGACGCCTTCACCTTTAAGCTGGACGTCATCTTGGGCAAAGAGTGGTCACCCTTCAGGTTCATTTTGCAGCTGGTACCTTCACTAAAGTAAGACCCAGCTTTCAACCGCAAATCTGCCTCATCTTCAGCCTTTGGCGTGGCAGCTCTGGCAAAGTCCAGGCCAGAGGCTTTCCCCACACCATTACCCAGACCAACGGGTTTCTGCTCCAGGCTTGATTTGCGTACAGGAGGTGTTGGAGGTGTTGGCCCACTTGGTCTGGGCAACATGGTTGATTTCTGCGGTGCATTCTTCTTTCCCAGTGACGATTTCAAGCTGCCAGTGGCCAAGGGAGCATCCGAATTCCCTCGGGTCACAGACTCTGGCAAAGTACTGTTAGCATGTGACACTGGCATCACTCCCAGTGTGGTGGCTCCTCTCTTCAGCTGTGGCATCTTCATCACAACTTCTGACTTCTTTGCAGCTCCGCTGGAGGACTTGCAGGCCATTTCACAACCATCCACAACCCTCTGCGAACAGGCGAGCATAGTCTGTGACTTTGTTGGCCTGGATGCTGTGCCAAAACACTGGGCAGCTTTTTCTGGCTGCTTCTCAGTACCAAACGTGTGAGGTTTTGGAGACAGCAGCGAGTCTGTGGGTTTTGCTTCCAAGTGATAATCGGTGCGTAACAGCCAAGGATCTTCAAATATACCATGTGGATTCTGCAGCTCTTTATAGCTGAGGACAGTATTATTGTGGATTGGAGAAGAGGTAGTTTTTGTTTTCCTAGGAAGACTAGAATGTATTGTTTCTATCACAGGCGCATCACGAGAATTACTAAATTTGATTTTTACTGGCTGATCAGTGACACAAAAAGCACTTTTTATCTGAGATGCTTTGGTAGTTTCAGAGGTTTGAGGGCTTTTGCTGATGCCTGAGGAAAGCTTGTTGGAACTCAAGCTCTCGCTCTCCAGCTCAGAGAAGCAAAATCCACTGTCATTCAGAGCGCTTTTCAGGGGGACACACAAATGGGATGAGTCCAAGTGGAAGGGTTCCTCGGACTTATTACAGTTGTAAGATGACTGTGCGACAAAACTGTCACTAGACTGGGCTCCATCACTTTCAATTGTACAAATGCTGACTTCACTAAGCCATGAACTGATGGAGGAACGTCTGCTGCTGGTAAAGGGATCCTTAGCAAAGGGCACAACAATATCAATATTTACACCAGTAGAAGTCTCCTGTGAGGTATAAGCATCAAACTCATCATTTATGCTGCTGATAATACTGACCGGCCTCGAACCCGATGCAAGGGCCTGAAGGGAGCAGTCACTGTTAAAGCTAATGATACTGGAGGGTCTCCCATTATCCATAATTCCACTAATAGAGAGCTCTTCCACCACTGTGAAAACAAGCTCATCCTCTCCATTCAGCTCAACAGGCTGCTGCAAAGTCACTGTGGTGGTCAGTATATCCCGATCAAAACATTTCCCTCGGAATGCTGACCTGAAGCTGTGTACCTCTATTGCACCCGACTGACTCTGGGTGTTGTTACCAACCAGGAATGTGCTTCCTACAGGGTTTTGCTCGGGTTTGTTTCCCATCTGTTTGCTCATTCCCACAGGAGGAGTCCGAACTGCATTGCTATTATCCAGCTCCAAATTCTCAGCTTTGGAGCTTGGGGAGTGTTCTCTTTGCTGCGGAGGAGGAGGTGCTGGGCTTGGCAAGGGTCTCTTCGCGTACAAGGACTTTTCCTTAGTGACACATTCAGCTGTGGCCTTATTCTGCTCTGGATTCCTTGAAGGGCTACACCTTGAAGTCTGCAGGGAATCAGTGATTGTCTCCTTCTCCACCTCCATGACAGAGTCTATTATTTTGTTGTCAGGTCTGCTCTGCAGCTTGGAAAGTTCTGCTTTCAAGTGAGGTGTGCTATTTTCTTGACAGTTGCCATTGCCACCCCTTGGTGCAACAGCCTGGAAAGGAAGGTTATGTCCTTTTTTGGGAGATGCAGTTTCTTGTGGAATCGGTTTCTTAAGTCCTCCAGAAGGAGAGGATATTTTTTCCTTTATCAACTTAGACTGTGCATTTTCTGTACTTCCAGGAA
This sequence comes from Mohoua ochrocephala, assembly GCA_013398855.1. Lineage (NCBI taxonomy): Eukaryota > Metazoa > Chordata > Aves > Passeriformes > Acanthizidae > Mohoua > Mohoua ochrocephala. The sequence continues at coordinate 87,339 of VZTA01024974.1, read as the reverse complement.
CAGGACTACAATTGGACCCAACAGAGATTTCTCCGCAAGCAAATTTCATGGGTTCCTCACTTCCATCAATGCACTCTAACCTTTCCTGCAGTTCAGCAAAAGTGTTGCATTTAAAATGGTCCTTGTCAGAACTCCTACCAATAGCAGAATTGTCTTTATTTCTCTTCTTATTAAGGGACGGGATAATGGGAACAAACTCTGGCGGACCTTCGTTATCTGTCAATTCCCTGTCGGACAAAGCTGCACCGTTGGGACCAACATAGATGACAGTATCACAAGACTGTTCGCTGCTGGAGGAATAATCAGGATCACTGGATATATTCAGGACAGGAAGGTCAGGGTCAAGGGCAACAGTTCGTGGGTGGAATGGTCGCAAATGGGGCGGTCTCCGGACATGTCCTTCTTCACATGAACTCTCTCCTCCAGACGAGCTGGATGCATACTGCAAATGACAAGTAAGGGAAAAGTTATTAGTATCAATTCATAAATAAGTATCTACATGTACAGTAAATGATTAAAAGGTCAGGCTTGCAATATACTCTGTGCTTTGTGTATACTATCACAACTACATCTAGGGGGAAAATATTAGAGGGGATGGTAAATTAAAATAACATGCGACATAGATTTTACTGTATTAGTAACAATATAACAATCACACCTTTTCAGGTAATTTCCATTAAATATTATGCATTGTCTTTCTCCTCAATAGTTTTCTGTTCCTCCTCTACTGATTTTTAATTAATACTGATAGAAGCTTTTGAGATAGTTCCACATGTAAGCAAAGAAAGAATACGTGTTTGAAACAAAAAGAAGGGAATTTCAGGATTAAGGACTGGGGGCAGGATGATGGCTCAGTGCCAAGTCATTTTTCGGTTCCTCTCCTGAGCTTTCACGACTTTTGTATTACTTCCTACCATCGAGAAATCCCATGTTCCCCTACCGAGAGGTTAGGAAAACTCATTTTCAAATGAATTAATTTCTGCTTGTTTGTGAACCAACCTTGGATTTCTTCTTTCTCATGCGGTGGATTCGCGACGCGAGCTGCACAGTGGTGAGAGTCTCTGCGTAATTGGCTGGGGAGTCAGAAATGTGCGCAATCATAGTAGTCCTGCAGTTGATGTTCCCAAGTGATTCCCTCAACAACATTGTCAACTTGTTGTCCCTGAGCAAAAAAATGACAACAGCAGGAACATTTAAAGAAATCACCACCTTTTTTTGCAGAATTTTACACCACAAGCTGTGCTTTCACTCTCGTGCATGTATGGTACATGTAGATAAGAAATATGCTCCTGTGCTTGACCACACTTAAAATGTGTCTAAATGTACACATACCAAGTCACCAATATTTTAATTTATCTGCCTGTGTATTTACATTAAGTAAGTCATTTTGTTGCTTAGAAAATTGTAAACCAATTGACTGATAACTAGTTATCTCAGGTTTAGGTCGTACTAGACAAAAAAGCTCTTGAGTGCCGTACTTTTAGCTGAACAGACTTAGTACCTGAATAGTTACACTCTGTGAGCTCTGTGCAAACACTTTCAAAAATAAATAAAAGTCAGCAGAAGTGGTAAGAAATCTCTGAACAGATATAACGACGTTAGATACCAGAAACATAAGTGTCACCTCAACTAATCTACTTTCCATTCTGCCACCTGTGGTCTGCTCTGACATAGCAGAAGGGAAGCAGAACTTATCTCTGGAGGCTTTCCTGGTGATGCAAATCCTCCATTGTGGAAAGTAAAGCTGACAAGACAAGTGACATTTTGTCCTCCACTGGTCTCCAGGACATCTTTCCCCACAGCTCCATGGAGGCTGCTTCCTACTGCCCCCCTCTGAGCTGGTCCAACCTGAGGGAACTCCTGTCATGTCTGGTCACTAAACCACAGTAGGTGACAAAGTTAAGGATCTGCCCTTCCCTATTCTCCATCCATCCTCTACTCCATCAACAAACCTAGCAACTAGCCTGAGGAAAATATCTCTCTGCCTAATACAGAGAGAAAAAAACACCTGTTTGAGATGCATCACTAGATAAATATGTGAAATGACATGATTGATAACAACAGCACAAAGTTATAACGCATTAAGACAAGCAGCAATTAACTTCAAGGACCGAAGGCCAAGTTCTGGTAAGGGTGCTCACAATGTGGCTGTTGTCTCTAAGCTGGGCTCCCCACAGGTGTGTTTGACACAAAATTATTGTCACAGACACTCCACAAAGGAACATACCTAAACATTCGCTTCTGCTGAACTAATGTGCAACATGGTGGTCTTCTTTTTTTTTTTTTTAATTGAAAAGATGTATCATCCAAAAGGACATACAGAAGTAACAACCTTTGATGACCATACTTGATCAACACTCAAGTATTTTCTGAAATTTCCATACAATTTTTACATTTGCAAAAAGAAGAAAAAGTCCTATGAAATGTGGGTTGAGTTATTCACTAATGACCAGTTGGCTGAGATCAGCCAAAAATTCCAAATCCAGGAAACGAAGAGGAAAGAGAAGGAAGAAAAATATCTTAGCCATTTTTCCCTCACTTTTTTCAACAATCAAACCCTCCCCAACACTCCACCCAACTTCAGTATATACCAATATACCATTTTTGGCCACGTAACTAAGAATTTCATGTCACTTGAACATTTCCAAACCTGTGTGTATGTTAATATGGACAAGTAGATGAACAGATACACGTATCTGTAGGAGTGACCTTATAAGAGGACAGATCCCTCTCTCTGACAGAATTTCCTTCAACTTCATCTTAGGTAAAGAGTAAATTGTTGATGCAATCCATTTCTCAGGTAACACCAGCCAGAAATTTAAGATAATGCAGACAAGAATTCACTTACTTATATGGCACATGCTTAGCACCATTAATTAAGGCCAAAATTACATTGCCCAGGGCAGAGAGAGACAGACACAGAGAGCCTCCTCCATCTCGGCTCTTGCTCAGCACTTTTTCACAGCTCCCTAGATCAATGAGATGCAAACGACTGCGTCCTCCAGACACTAAAACAAAAAGGGGAAAAACACTTGTATATCACGTTCTTGCATGGACTCAAGCCAAACCCGGTATTCAAAAGGCATTCAAATGAGGAGAATAATGAATACAGCATGGGATAATGACCAAATTAATATTTAATTGTAAGGAAACCAGATATTAGTCACAGCTACAAAAGTTAAAGGTGACTCAACTGGCTTAAGAGTTCATTTTTTTCTTTTTAAGTTAATTGCAAATGATTATTAAAACTAATGCAAGACCACATCACTTAAAAATAAACAATACGGTAAGAACATTCATACTTCCTCCTTTGCCACTCTTCTCCATGCGATACTGGTATATGTGAAGAGTAAAGAGCATGTGTGAATTCCTCCTATCTTCCTCCTCACATTCAGGCTTGCTGGTGCTTCTGGCAGCAATTGCAGCATCAAGGAAAAAGGCAGCTTTCTCTGCTGTCGGGGCCCTTAGCTCACTTTGGTTTTGAAGCTTGAATATAAACAAGAAAATGACTAATTAGCACAGGGGCATTTTTTTTATTACTTTTTGCTGAACTGGCTAAATCTCCAGGGCACTAAGAGAAACAAATATGTACACCATGGGAGAAGGGCTTATAAATTAAAAGCAATAAATTTTTTTTACTGGCTTAAAAGTTGTCATAATTGTTGTCAGATAAAAGGAAATAAAAAGTAGAAGAAAGTCAGGCTCAGAAAAATCTATGTTCTGATATTCATTATACCTGGGTTCCACATATTGGATCTTCTCTCAGATAAACCCCAGGAGACTGGCCATCCTGAAGGCTGCCAGTGGCTACTTCAGCTAACAAATCCTTAAGGTTTTCATCTTTGCCACTGATTTCCACAGCAGATACTCTAATAGAGAAACGAGTTCCAGTTTTTTCTTTACGTTCATTGATCAATTTGAAGAGCCAAGAAATTGCACAGGGGATGATACCAAGGCTTTGTGTGGAGTTATCTTTCCCAATCATGGTAAAAGATTTTCCTAGAATGAAAAGACAACCATAAACACAATTAACCTTTCTTGTACAAGACACTGTGTCTTCATATTGCCACCTGATATCACCACTGTACACTACATGTAATGCCATGAGCTGCACAGATAAGGGAAAGAACAGATGCAAAAATTCAAAGTATGTAATTAATAATCCATTACTATTTATTCAATTAGGCTTGCAAGTTTTGTAAGCCAGACCCACAGCAAATTAATGTTAAAAACATCTCTGATCTTTTGATTTTCATCACAATGCACCTACATAAACTTGCTCCTGAATAAGCTAATCTGATGCTACATTTTACCTTTTCAAATTAAAACTTACAGTGTAGAAATAAACCGTGATAAGTTGGCAAAGCTAATTAAAAAGAAATTCTAATCTATTCATATACTCCAGGTTTATTGTTCCAGGAGCTGACAGCATGTAATTACCAGACTGACATAGTAATTAACTGTAACGAATTTGGGAGCTCACCAAGCTTGACATGACCAAAGCAAAATATGCAACCATCTGCACCATTCACAACAGACTGGATTACTTCTGCTACTGTTCCAGAGCATACCTCAGCCTGAAAGAAAAATTGGAGACAAATAAGTGAAAGAGCATATACTGCTGTGGTTTTTCCTATTCATCTGTAATGAAATGAATGGCTCAATATTTTTGAGGTGCAATATTCTCCCCATCTTTATGGCATCAGTCCTATTATTTTAGTAACTATGCCATCTTAAAAAATAATCAAATATGCTACTACAGCCTAAAATAGTTTTCAATTCTATTAAACCTATTCTCTTGGAATATTGATTCTATGACTAATGTAGCAAACGGAATGCTATCCAACCAGGCTTCCTGCTGATATAATAGCTTAGCCAAGGCTATTCAGTAATAGTAGCAACTCCACCGAAATTAAGCTACTCAGGAGTGCTCACAGGAATTAAAAAGACATCCATACTGGAGAAAATGCATTAAGATCCCTGAATAAGATATCATAGTATCACATTTTCCTCTTCCAGCGGAAACATCATCATCAATAAAGAGAACTTGCTAAAATACTTGATTGTGCTAAAACCAGTTTATCCACGTCAGGGAAGGTTTCAAATACACAATAACATGATCTATTAAGTACAGCAACTGGGGGCAGGGGACGGGGCTGCTGTGAATATGCAACTCCAGTGAAATGATAAGGCCCTGTTTGCAGGTGCATGGCAACAAGCTTGCCTCCAGCAATGACGCCTGCACAGAAGGGGCTGCACTGGCCAACGTCACCCAAAAACACTACAACGGGCCACCCAACGGGCCCACGACAAGGAACTGAAAAGCCATCCCAAACCAGGGGTCAACAGCCTGAAGGACTGGTGCCAAAACCAGCAGACAAGCAGGCTGTGACCAGCCACCTTGCGGCGCAGCTGGCAGCACAAGTAAGAAAACCGCACTTCCAGTTCTGGACTAATGTTGAGATCACTGCTGCATACTTCTGCACTAAGACCCTGTTTGAACTTATGCAGGATCTTAAAAACAGCTTTCGGATGTGGTTACCTTTGCTTTAGGTGCCGATGTGTGTGGGAAGTTATTCTCCATCTTTAGTGTTTGGCTAGAACTTAGACTTATAGATATTTTCCTAGCTATAGTCTGGGACCCAAAAAATTAATCCTAGGAGAAGATCTGAGGAGGGGATTATGAACTAGACCTAGTCATAGTTTCTCAACATTAATGGACTATTTTCACCTTGGATGCTTTGTGCTGTATTTTTAACCCTAATTTTTTTTCAGCAGTTCAGACTTGGTGTAGTTCTTCAAATGCTGTTGAATTAGTTCTTCTTTTTAAAGGTGTTCTAGGATTTTATTTTCTGAACCAAAGACTTTTCACAGAAGGAATTATCAGATGTCCATGAGTGCAACCTCACTGAATACACTGCAGACCCCAATCCTCTCAAAGACCAGCCATCCTGTCTGTCTAGCAGATTTCTGGTCTGGGGCTACTACTGAATAAATGCTCCCTTTTGCAGGCCAAAAGAAAGACATGCACCACCATCAGCACAACCATCAACATAAAATAATCAGTCAAAAATAAACTGGAATCAGTGTAAACAAACTGGAAAAGGGGAAGGTAATATAAAAGCTCCCTGTTCCAGTATAACAATCCCAAGGGGTTAGCTTTCTCTTTCCTCCTAACAGCATTTAGTTTAACATCAGGCACATCTTTATTTCCCATTGAAAACTGTGGGGAAGGACTTTATTTCAATGCCATCAAATGGATTAAAACCTAGCCGGATGGAAAACTGGATTTCAAACCGGCAGTGTGTCTTCCTCTAACAAGACAATACACAAGAGGGTAATTAAGTCAGCAAATCCATCTCCCCAGCTACTATTTCTTAATTTTACATCTCAACTAAACATAAGATGTAAGAATTTACCCACTTGTCTATCAATTACCATGTTTTTTCCAGGCATTAAGGCAACTCATTCAAATAAAATTCCCCAGAAACAGAAGGAACTCTTTGGGAAATCAAATGCAGTGGCCATTAGAAGACTCGGGAGGTTTACGTGAGTGACTCCAGTACCTGTGAAGCATCCTGGGGGAAAACTGCATCAAAAGCAAACATCTTTGGGACAGCAACAACGCCTCTTCTGTGACCTGCATTGGAAGGCCCAGTCGCTGCTGGATCATAAAATGTGATTTGCTTTTTTCGTGGGTCTACCTTTAGGAAGGACATGGATTCAGACGTTTCATGCGCTCCTTGAGAGGAACAAATCCTTACCATCACTTTCACCTGCAAGGATTCAGAAGAAAGCAACAACTTGAGTTCCCAGCTACAGATAAACACAGGCAAAGCATTCCTCCCAAACCCACTGCCCTTCCCATGATGTGTTTGTTTGCAATGTTTAGGTGTGTCAGAACAACCGTGGGACAAAAACAGAGCCAGATTTTCCAGCCTGGGGTCTTCACTGAACTAATTAGGTTTTAAAGGTGCACTTTGTCTCTTCAGTTGACATTCTTCCCGTTTTACCAATTCAATTTATAAATGTCTGATCTGCAAATATGATCCACTGTAAGTGTAACACGATGCCAAAAAAAGAAAATTCTACTCTCCTGCCTTTCAAGTACTCAATGTGACCGAAAGGACACTTTGAAAATCAGTCTGAATAACACAAGGCTCAGACAGCTACTGCATTTGAAATAAATCTAGAAACTTTCAATGCCTCATTCACATTATTCTAATAAAAAGGTGTTTCTCTTACAACTGTCCCAGGCAGTTGCCTTTATGCTGTCATTGCTAGGCTCTTCAGTGGTTAGTTGCAGATTTAATGGGGAATAAAGAAAGGGGGAAAAAAAACCCCAAACCATAAACCACCAAAAGGTCAAAAAGCTTGAAAACAAACACTCACAAGGTACATTTCTATTGTAGCACTACAAAATTATGATGTCCTACACACAGATTTTTAAGACAATATCTTTAGAAAGCTCTGACATGTTAGCTGTGATTTCCAAAGCAGCTTATGGGAGCCAAGTGACTGGGTCTCAGCAAAATTCAGCAACAGCTGCACACCTGCTTCTTTTAAGCTTCCTGGAAATCATACGCTTGCTTTAAAAACCTGTGAAATAGTGCCTCACGCCCACTTACAACCATTTATCTTTATGAAATGCTCCCATGTCAGAACCAGCGTGTTTTATACACCTTACACTGAAGTAAATTACTATCTATTGCAGGTGCAACTTCAACTCTGAACTGCCCAGCAGATCAAACTTCAGAGAAAAGCAATGTTCAGTTAGAATTACTTTTTCCATGGTGTATGAAATGTTTCAGTAACAAGCTGAACAACAGTATAATCTCCTTATCCAACTACCAGACAACTCTCACAGCACCAGAGTTAACCAGGTGGTTGAAGAGTCTCCATGGCTGTGATATACCACAGCTGGAACAATTTACATTTGCACTGTCCACAGCACCCATCAGCACCTTCATCTTCTGCAACACAGCTACTCAGCCATGAAACACCCACTCCTGTTAAAGCACATAATGTTAGTGGTGGGCTTGGCAGTGCTGGGTTAACAGCTGGACTTGATCTTGAAGATCCTTTCCAACCTAGACAATTCTGTGGTTCTATGAGTCAGGCTCACTTTTAGCCCTGAGGTGGACAGTGCATGTGGAAGCTGGGTTCAAAGGCACTTGTCTCTGGTAAAGAATGATTCTTCATTTCAGTAAGTTTTTTGTTTAAGTCTGCCAGAACAATTTGACTCCTACTTACTTTGTTTCAAGAACATTATGTCATTAAAATGGTGTGCACTTATTCCCCGGACACATTCTTTGTGTCTTTACCAAAAAAATGGGCTTTGCAGTCAGAACTTCCCTGTCACTTTTGTATCCAGAGAAATACTGGCAAAGGAAGAACCAAAGCTGAAAACCTACTTCACAGCAAAGCACAGCATGTGAAATGCAGGCAACAAGCGGAGACCAGAGCAGCCTGAGCCACCCTCAGGGACTGCCCCTCATACCAGACAAGATGAAAAGGTGAGAGCAGACACATCTGCACCCAGTGTGTGCAGTGAAATGCAGTGCCCAAGCCAGGATGATCCACAGCAGATGTGGCAGCAGCAGGAAGCACCATGCTGAACCGTCCCTGCCTTTATCAGCTGGGGGGGCAGGTAATTTGAACATTTACATTCTCAACCGTTCCATTCTTCCATCTCCTCCTCTCTGTGGGGGCTAAGCTGCACACAGGCATCCCCACACAATTCCTCAAGCACCCTCAAAGGAACTATTTTCCACAAAGCAGATCTAAAAGCTTTTCCCCAACATTTTTTTCCAAACAAAGAGGTTAAGAAACAACTAACCCTTCCCAGAAACACCGCAGGAGGCTCCACCAAACATAGCAGCAAATTCTTCCACCTATTGACTCAAGCAGTCCCCCGATTCAACACTTTCTTTTCTTTTGCCTTTCACAGTTATACAAATATGAAAATACAGTCCCAGAAAACAAGCTAACCTTAGAATAAATGAAACAGCTGCCTCAAAAGCAAAGTGTATCAGAGGTGACACACTCAAGGCTGTTTCCCCATAAAAGCTGCATGAAGCCAGCTTTGTGTATTAGCCTGCTAGCTCAACCTTGACATGCTACCAAGGTGCTCATAAAAAATAACCTCCCTCAGGGCAAAAAAAAAAAAGAAACAAAACCTAAATATATAAATATATATATCAGTATAAATGCCCACTTCAGGGTCACTTGATTAAAATGAATTTTAAAATATATGCTGTTTTCAAAGCACTTATCTAAACAGTCCTTTCTGTTCTCTCTTCCACCTATTATTAGATTATAGCAGCCAGAGCTTGGATAAGAGGAAAATTGGTTTGCTCCCGACCTAAACAGCAAGTTACCTCCATCAGCGCATTGCTCCCCCTAAACACAGTGATGGCTTCACCCACAGAAAATCCTTGTGTGACAAATTAGCTTTTTAAGACCACCTCTCTGAATCAGAAACGTACTAAAATAGCTTCCCATAATGGATCAGATCCCAAACTTAACAGGTCTCAAGGGTCATCTTCATTTTTACAGTGAAAGCGAGCTTTCAAGACAAATGGGAGGGGGGAAAGAAAAGCAGCTGGAGGGAGTTCCTCTTTTAGTGTTTTGTGTATAAAAGCTGATTTGCAGAGTAGAAAACCACTGATCTCACATTTAGCTTCCCTGCCCACTAAATATAAGCGATATCTATCAGTAATTGTAGAGTTATAATGTGCCACACTCATTCATGATGCTGAGCCAGACTGATTTCACTCAGAAATAAAGCAGAAATGCTCATGGAAGTACCATCAAGCACAAAGATTACTCAAACATATCCCTTCACGAGAGCAAAACCTAAGAGCAGGCAATCCCGGGTGCATGCACATGCTTCTGTGGGTATAAAGGAAAGGTTTGGTGTAATACTGTTTATTCTTCTCACACTTCCTGCATGCCTGTGGTTGAGGATCAATCTTAAGTGACAGGTTTATATTCTCAGCTCCGAAGTTCATCCCAGTATTCTTCTGGAGTTAATACTGCAGGAAAACAGTACAGTATGAGAACTGTAGAGCCAGCACGGCTCTTGCCTTAGGGATCAATTTAACTGCAGCTTCTCCTGGGTCTCTTTATCTAGTTCTCATACACAAGGCATGCTCACCTGTAGAGACAGCAATATGTGGGGCAGGAAATCATCCAGAAACAAGGGCTTGCAGGGAGGGGAGGATTCAGGATAACACAGGGCCTGTAAATCTGAAAGTAACTTTGGCCCGTAACTAGGGAGCAAATCAGCAACGACTGCACTCTAATGCTTTTATTTGCTTATGAAAATGAATTATTAGAATTAAGCACAATTAATTTCAGGCCCACTCAGGATCACCTTCTGTGGGCAATTATTCGACAATATGCCCAGCTTCCTGAGGTCAGCTCCAACTGCAGTGGTATCAGATACTGCTAACATTTGTACAAAGCAAGGAAACACAAGAAAAGGAATTTAGAGGAGAATGAGAAAAGAAATGGAAAAATAAGACAGGTCTAAAGGAAAAAGAATAGGTCCGGGGGGTGGGAATTGAAGAGAGCTAAAAGGACTGGGAGTGAGGGGAGAGCTAGAGAGAGAACACAAAAAAGGAAAGACAATACAAATTTGTTGATTTCAGAAAAGTCATCTCAGGCTCAGGGCACCCCACCACTTTTAGATTGCTTAAGGAGAGCCAAGACAGACCTCCATCCTGTGATGGGAATGCCCTTTTTGCTAAAAGTGGGTATTATTACTGCCTTTTTTCCCCCTTTTGTTGTTTCTTCTTCAATGCAGAGAACAATGCAAAGTAAGAAGAATTACAAGTGGAAGTTTATAATTATGAAGGATGTAAAACCTTGTACACAGACATTCATGCAGGCATTGAATACTGGACAGAGGCTCTATTTTTAATGAGGATGTTGATAGAAAAAGAGGCTAGGTTTGTATTTGAGTTCAATTTCTGCAAATAAAAATAAAAGAAACATAAATATCCCAATATTTGCACATTATTAACATTTTTCTCAGTGCCTGAAGACAGCCTAAATCATGGAAACAACGGAAGTATCTCATTAATTAACTGATTCTAATCGGGTGGGTTTTGTACACTGGGGGTTCCCACTCCATTACTGAACTTTCCAAACTCGTCTATCTGCAGAAACCAGGAGGTCAGCAGAATTGCTGAGGGAAATCCTATTAAAATCAAAAGTACTTGGGAAAAGAAGACGGCAAATATACCTTGAATATCTCATTACAAGATAAAGAATTTTAAAAAATAAATAAACAAGCACCTAATTTGGAAAAGCTCTAGAAATGGGTGGCATAAGGTCAGAGGCCCCTCACCCAGCACAACAATGGGTGTAATTTTACCCTTCACTGGCAAGGGTGAGAGAGAGTTTCAGAGCAATCAAGGAATTGTTGGGGTATTTTTAAGTTTATCTGTCAGCTTAGAGTGGAAGTCAGGGCAAAGAAAGGCAACAAAAGAAAACAGCCACTAGAAAACAGCTCCAGCTATGCAAGGGCAAACCTAAGGGATGGATGCTGGAGCATCAAAACAAAAATCACACCAGTTTTATGCAAACATATGGGATTTTAAGGAGACAAATTGGCAAAAGGGCAGATTTCTAAAAAAAAAAGAGGGGAAAAAAGAAAAGTCCTCTGTGAAGAAGGCAAGGCTATGTGGAGGACTCTGAGGCCAAACCCCATTATTTTCAGAAACATCTGATAAGATCACTAGAGAATCACAGATCCACTCAAATATCAGTAACCTGCTGGGGTCCTGAGACAAAACTCAGGACCTTGATATCTTTAACCTTTAGGAAAGTCAAATCTACATGTATATTTAACAATTTTCACCCAAACGCTAAAATCTCAGAAACTGAGAGATGTAAATCCTGACTGGTACCAGCCCTCCTCCTCCTTTGATACTGGCTTCCTCAACTCACACCAAAGGGTCACAAGGAGAGACCTTCGGCCCCACTGTCACGTGGCAGTCAATGTTCCCATGCGGTGACCTTCTCCAGCGTTGCCAATCCCACGTGACCCCTTGGTGTGGGCTCGTAATTTCCAGATCTCCCCAACATACTGAACCAGACGGAGCTGAGGAGAACAGGACAGAGGAGTCACAGCAACCAAAATAATGGTCTGGCTTCAGGACTCATCAACACAGTGCAGAGCATCTGGTCAGTGCCAGAAAGCAGGTCTGGAAAAAGCAAGAGACAGACCAAAAATCTGTGAAACCCCAAATTTGAAGCAGCTCTCTGACAGCTGAAGGTGAGACTGATGGTCAGAGCTAGCAATTTTATCTAACAAGGCCCATATATTTTGGATCTGAACCGAATGGAGCTATCACAAAGCTGCACATCAAAGAACTCCTCCAAGACCAGTGAGCCATGCGTTGTCCCACTAAAAATCATGTCCAAGGCTGAATTTGCAGAGAAAAGAACCAGTGATCAACAGACAGAATGACACAATCCTACATCATTTTAGACAGAAACAGCCAGGAGATTGACAATCAAGTTCTCATAGATTATTATCCCATAATCGAGAGAGATGGAAAGGCTTTAAACTCTGACACCAGAGAAAGGGGAAGGACCATCTCACACTTAAAGAACCAGATGATTTGAATTCTATTCTTAAGACTGTCACAGACCTCTACCATGTTTCAGACGACAAATACAAAAAATATTTTATATATCTATATAATGTATATCTCAGAAAATTGGTCCTTCATCTTTTAGTGGAGGGAGCCAAACACTCCACACAGTTTAATTAGGGGCAGACATGCAGACACAGAAGACTCCAGTAATTCACTAGGTAATGACTAGACTCCATGGCATTTTGAATGTTGAGGAAATTAGGATCCTGACCCAGCCAAGTATGCTAGCACAGGCATAACTGTAACATATGGTACCTCCTTTGAAATCAATGGATGTGCAGTGTTTATGTTTTTGTAGTGATGCTTTGTTAGCATCTGATGCTTATATAGTTGTCAAGTTTCATATTAGACATAATGAGAGGGGAAAAAAATAAAAGGAATGGATTAAAAAGCATGTAAAATTTTAAAATACATGTGCTCAAGCCTTTCTTACTAAAATAAATTCTTACTTTATCTGTCTGTACTTTGGGAAGGTGCTGGCACTATACTGGAATCCATTTTAAAAATGCTGGTCATATTCCGCATTACAGCAGTATCATAATCCCTAAATGAACAAGCAGTTTGGTCTTTAGCAATAAATGTCATTATAACAAATTTGAATGGACACTAAATATTCCCTAGAAACACGCATCCTTGACAGGCATCGTGCAGCCAGGAAGTTAATTTTGTCCAATGTTCACAAAATGGCGTATAACAGCAGGTTAATTAAATAACTATGTTTAGACACCCACCATCCTGAACTAAGATTTCTCACCAAGAAATTACAAAGAATTCACAATCCATTGAATAAAGACCATTTTCCAATGAAATCACTTATTTTTCAACTACAGTGTAAATCAAATTACAAAAGTCCTAGTTCAGAGCCAATATTTTTCATGGATTTAATTGTAACTGACAGATATATAACCCTTGCTAAATTGGTTTACTGTGGGTAGCTCTTACAAGCCTTTCATATACTGCCACTACCAATGGATGGCAAATTTATATGCAAAATTGCCATGCTAGCATAGACCATCGAGCTCCCCTGGGAGAACCTGAAAAAAAAGAAAAAATAAAATCTCTTCTATACTGTACTCTGCTAAAGAAGAATTGATTCTGTACACTCAGAAAACATGCGGGAAAACGATTTCATTTTTCCAAGGTGAAAATAAAGTACAAGAACTTCTGTATTTTTATCTCACTTTTCCACATTTTTGTCTAAGCAGTTCAAGGCGTTTTGGCAGAGATGCCAGTACCCTGGATGATACAGTGCTACCTACATCGACAGGCAAGTACTTACTGTGATACATGACTTATATCAGAAATAACGCTTCAGTCATTAGGCAACGAGGAGCAGTAAAGATGACAGAATTAAGTACCTATTTGTTATCCGTCATCAAGCCATCGTGAGAACCAGTGAATGGGACACACAGCACACTTAAGAAAACCCTGCACGATCAGTAAATCATATTAGCAGTACCTTAGCTATGGCTTGGTAAAGCATAAATGAAAGTAAATGTCTAAAACTCATAAATGGAAAGCAGTATGCATATACCTGTCCAAGAAACATGTCTGACAATTCAGGGTGTCTTTAAATGCTCCACTTCAATTGTCTCACATAGGAGCATTCTGTCATTCTACCATAAAAAAACTGACAGAATCCTTGGAAGAGACAAGCACTTAAAGTTGCTGTTGTAAGTGATGCAGTATTATAAAGAATGAGCTGAATAGAACCCCAGAAAATAACATTTTGCATGAAAAAGGCTTCCCACCATGCTAAAGAAAAATAGCACATTAGAATGCTACACAGCAGCCACTGTAAAAAGGATGTCTTTCTTAATACCACAATATGATAAATTATCTTAAGTAGCACATTAATGTCAGAAATTGAGCATAATCTAACTTCTTTCCAGTGACAATATTAAATGGCTTTCAGACGTCTTTCCTACTATTCTGACATTAAATTTAATAACACCCAGAGAGACCACAAAAATGATTCAGTTACAAGAATCATAGTGCACTGGATCATTGCTTTTTAAGTAGGATTCAACTAAATGGTTTGGACTCTGATGCTTTTGGCACATTCAAGAGAAAGGTACGAATTTTGCTACGTAACATCTATCGGTAGTGAGCAAATTCCTTTCAGTATCCAGTTTGAATTGATAGCAGCATCTTTCTTCGTGCATGAGTTTGATTACTGTTGGTTATATGAAACACAGGTCCCAGGCAGACCTACTGTTCTAAATTCTTGCCTTTTTTTTTTTCAACTTTTCCCTGTTTGGTATTCCCGACTATTGACAACCCCAGCACCTGTGAGAGTGTATAACATTTTGCAATCTTACTAAAGAAAATTAAGCAAAAGGCTTAATTAAAGATTTGTATCACAGGACAAGTCCACATACTGCTGCTGAAATTATTATAAGCAGAAAAATTGGTATTTCTGAAAAGCAAAAGAAATTAATAAGACATTTATTTTCCACCTTTCAGAAGAATACTTGAACAGTGAGAAATTATAAATACAAATTGCAAAAGATATGTAAGGGCTCTCTGCTGAAGTAAGTCTCTAATAACAAATGTATTCAACCATAAAAGCCATATATCAATTTCACCGCAGAAGAACTGGATGATACGCATGGAGATGATGATGTGAAATTAAGAATAAATTTAGATCTTGGGCTCAAATAATCAATGACTGAGTGCAAGTGAGAGAACTGGCCATCACAATCTCTCCACATCCCTGCCTCGCCCAGCAGCGCTCACAATGCACAGTAACTGCATTTGCTGTAGTCATGCAGCTTATGAAAAGCAAGCACTCAAGCCTCTTCCTTTCCCCAAATGTCTGTTGTGCTCAAACATTCAAGACAAGGTCGCACAACCAGAGTGATCAGTTCTAAGACACTACAGAAGAACACAAGATAGTCCAGATGCTACCTTCAATCAGTTCCTTAGATTCAACTGTCCCATCACCCAGTTCAGAGTAACTCTTATTTCTCTGTTGGCCCCAAAATGATTTCCCATTCTCCACGTTGTGTCTTTTACAATATATCGAACCAACCTTGAGTATCAGGGGATGGAAAAAATGTTCAGAATTACCACTGCAGAGACAATACAGAAAGCCAGTCATATTTGCCATTGTAAATGCTTCAACGTGTACTTTACTCTAAGCTTCCAGTGGATTTAGGAGAGAAATGGGACTGCACAGAATGTACAAATGTACAAATAATAATTAGTCACTGTAGTATTCAGGCATTACTCACTTAGAATAAATAGTATTTTGGCACAGTTGGCATATCATTCATCTCTTCATTTTTTCATAAAGGGAGGCACATTCCTCTCATTGAAGCATCTTGGACACTGCATGGGTTTCCAGTTTGTTACTTCTATTTTTCATTCTCACACAACAACTACTCAGAGGTGAGGGAGGCAAAGGCTGCCCCACCAGCTGCTTAACCCACTGTAACCACACCGTAATAGTGAGGGACACTGCCGGAATGGGAATGATCACAGAAACCACAGAGAGTACCAACCACAGCCACAGATGCTGTGGTAGGAAAAAGTGACTCCAGAATTCATCACAGATTCTGTCCCATATGTGTGTCTTATATTTATTATTGGACAGGCTGCAAGAAAAAGCCGAGGAAAATGATAACCAGGAGGAGCGTAAAGCAAAAAGCTGTCAGAACACAGACCGATGTTAACAGAGGACCACAGTACAACTGCCAGTGTTTACTGACTGCTCTCTCCGTTGCTGTGATACTTAAAGCAGTGAGGAAGAAAAGTAATTACTTTATTCCCATCACCCTCATCATGAGATATCAGCTGAGTAAATCTTGATCAGCAGAAGCTGATGAGTAGGAAATAATGGAGAGTGCTAATGCACAATGAGCTAAATGCTACCAAAAACTATCTGGCATCGCTCAGAAAAGATGAAATGATGAATTTTTAGTACTAAAGAACACCTACAGAGGAGTGACACTTCTCCTCTGATCACAAGTTCTAAGAATTCGGACACATGGAATTTCATTTGGGCTCACTCATTTTTAGAAAAATCTGTATTGCTGGAGGGCTTTTTTAAGGGCAAACACTGATATTTATAAAGTTGCAAAACAGGAATGGATTAAGAGACATTTAGTAGGTTCTGTGTATCTTACACTGTGTTTCGGAGATAGCTAGCTACTTTAGTTTTTGTGGAGCATTAAAACTAGTAACTAGCTTACCCCATCACCATTTGGATGCTCTAAATCTTTACTCAAGAACTAAAGGGCTGATTCAATTAGCAGAGAGCTCTTATCCTCTCCAGCAAGGCACAGGATTCTTCCAAATTGCGGTCAACAAGTATTTGGTGAGAAGGACACAGGTGGAACCCTCACAGAATCACAGAATATGCTGAGTTGGAAGGGACCCACAAGGATCATCGGGCCCAACTCCTGGCCCTGCAGAGGACTATCCCCAAGAATCACAACAAACAGTATCTTCAATACTTTATGATCCTTGTAGGTTCCTTCCAACTCAGCATATTCTGTGATTCTATGCTTTTAATGTTTCAAGCTGAGACCTAAATAACAGACATTTTGAGGGTCAACAGACAGACATATCCTGTGCTGAAGGAGAAGCTCCCACAGCTGAGCTGCTCAAGGTCCTACCATATCCTTGGCATTCTGGTAGAGCTTTTCCCTTGGAAAGTTCTCTGCTCTACTCACTAACGAAGGAAGTAGGTAGAGCACGTGACCCAAGGCATATTACCACCTGTCCTCTGGAACAATGCACTTGGTCTGTATTAAGACTTTGTTAACCTGTTTGAGGACACCAGATAAATCGCTCTTTTCCAAGAGGTACAAATCATGCTGGGAAGCTCCACCAGCCACCCCCAAAGCATAAGAAAAAGGCTGAAGTCTCTTGGCTACACACAGATGCAGGCGCACAAGTGCAGAGACAGTTTTATTGCGCTGTAGGCACAAGGATATACAATCATACTTTAAAGGTCTTCCTAAGGCAAAGAGCCTCAGAAATGCCACGATCCCTGTTACTCCTGGTGCCACAGCCAAGTACTAAGTCTCACAGAGAAAAACCAGGCACAACGAATGGGTTTTGTTAAGAAACACAGATAGAAAGGACATTCCTTAGCAAACCCTCCTCCACCTGGGAATGTCTAAATTACTGTGCCAGGTTTACTGTATTCCATCATTTAATACTGCATCCTCTTTTCTAAGACACTGGAAAGTCAAGAGAAAAAAACCAACACATTTTCATCTGTGAGTTTCCATCTGCTTAAAATAGCCCAAATTACTCCTTTATTTTCCATTAAGTACAAAGCCAGTTAGGAAATACTGAGTATTCTCTGTGAACAAGTGTCAGCTCTAGGTATTTAGGCTGACAAACTCTTTATGTTAATGCTGATTTGTATAGTTACTCTAGGTGCATATTTTAGCTCTCCTGTGCACATTACATACTTCAATTCTATCTTCAAACACTAATCTCTTGTAGCCTACGTAAATAAGTATTCAGACTCTGTTGTTTGGGTGATTAAACAGTTATAAATATGAATAAAGCTCCAAGTAATTGGGTTGTATTTTAATTAATTTTAGATAAACTTAGCACCAATTTTTCAATTTCAAAGGTGCTTCATTTCTTAAGTTGGTGAGACTGCTACTCCATTTCCGTACTCTTACAGTGACACGTGAAGCAGAGGGAAACAAAGCCCCCTCAGCATATCTCCTTAACCTCAGCAGAGACACAGCACTTGCACCAGTGAATGAGTCCTGCTGGCAACACAGAGACCAGTTCTTCCACAGCTGGAGCCTGTATGGGCACTGGGTTTGGACCAAATGGGTTTGGATGCCAAAGGAAATTTTGTCTCTTATTCTTTGCAAAGTCCACGGGAGATAACAGCACTCAGGCACTTTCAAATGGATTTGGCTCTCTGTCTACCCCAACACCCTTTTCTTGAGTCTATCCAACTCTGTTTTATGCCAAAAGCTTCCAGCCCAGTAGAAATTCGTCTAGAAAAAATATTTTAAAATATCGAAATCCAAAGTTACCTTTCCAATGCCAGGGTTGTCCTTGATTTTGGACACAGCTCTCAGAAGGCATGGTGGTGCTGGGGGAGGACAGAGCTGCAGGATGCCACTAAAGTTAGTAGCATAAATAGAGAAGTCATGAGTGTGTGGCAGGGGCGGATGGTATTTCTTTCTCTTCGAAGACAGGTTAAGCTTCTGTGCTGCTCTGTATAAAAGTAATAGCAAGAAAGGACAATGTTACTTAGGTGTTAACAGGAATCTGAACCAGACAAACAGATGCTCATTGCCATCCCTGCCTGCTTAACAAATCAAGTCACTGCATTCCAATCTGATTTCATAAGGACAAGCCATCGGGACACTAACAGAGGAAATATGGGTAGAAAAATTACTGGCAAAATATTCAGTTAATTTCTCTACCGACAGAATTTCAATTATAATCTAACTTGCCCTTCTTTCCCCCAACAGTTTGACATCTGAATCCTAAAAAACTAACATCTCACTGACGTAATAAAAAGCTGAAATAATCCCCTTGTCACTGGCAGAACCAGATGGACTTTGCTGGTGATAACATTATGAAAGTGGCTCTTTGTACTCTACAAGTTACTCAAGGCAGAGGATAGCACTCCAAGTCAGCCGAGCTCAAGATCCTCTCCTGTTGGCTACACAGAAAATCCTTAGATAACAGAAAATTTCCTCCAAGACAGATTGGTTTTTCCTCCCCAATTCCATTCTTTCACATTAAAATGGAAAGCTATTAAAAAGACACACTTTAATGTGCTGAATGATAATGATCCTGCTTTTGAAATGTAGAATTTCAAAACATAAAAGATGAAGAAGGAGGAAAAATTAGAACATACAATTAAAATTGTAACATTCTTCCTTGTGAATAAAAATAGGAACTTAATCAGTTTTTCTGCCATTCCCCATCAGCAACACCAAACAATATGGCAAGAAACAAAAACAGAAACTCTTCTCTACATTAAAACCCACATGGGAAAATAAAAATCACCCCACAGAGTTAAGCAGAATAAAATATATATGTTAGCAAGCACATGCTGGGCAACTGGGCATGGCAATGAGGGTGAAATCTCAGTTCTCTCAAAGTAAAGGAGAGCTTTACCACCTGAAAAAACATGTGTGATCTGACCTTGAGACTGCCAGTAGATAGTCCATCCACAAACAACGATCATAAAAGCATCCAACATGTTACCTTTTAGCATTACTTTGAATGACTGTTAGGCCAGCAAAAACACAAGATGTCCCACTGCCAGCATCTGTGGACACCCTGAGACCACACTCCTGATGCCAGCAGGTCTTCTGGGGACAAACAGCTATTCCAGTCCACGCTTGCAGTCTAAGGGCTTGTCACTTTGAACAAATTATTAAGTATCTTTTTACAATGACTACTTTATATTTTCATCTTGTCTTTCAGCCCAAGATCTCCAAGTACTTTTCAGTGAGATCAAGCTGGCACTAGCATCTGTGAAGTATTATAAGCAACAGACCTATAAGGAAACTGAAGCAGTGCTTTGCTGTCAAAACAAATTAAGGGTAAATCTAGAACCCTAGCCTTGCCACGAATCTTGTCATCGTTGTCAGGCAGCCTCAGGCTTAGTCAGCTTAGTAGGCTGATCAGAGAGGGAAACTATTCCTTTTGCTTATATTTATTGTAGGTTAGAAATAAAAATTAACACCAAGAACACAGTTTCTTCCAGCTGCACTATCGGCTTCAAATGAGCAACTGTACAATGAACCGGTTGTGTCTGAGGAGCAAAACTGGACACTTGGGTCAAAATTAAGACAGCTAGTTAGTACAACAGCAGGACTCTCAATACAGATCTTAAAAATTCCCAGTCCTTTCCTCTAGATACCAAAACTTGTGTGTTAAACTCCTGAACCTTTTTACTTCAACTTCTGGAGATGCAGACCCCCTACGTGCTTCCTTCTCCCTCTATAAACACTACAGTATTCAGAAAAAGACAAAGATTCTTGTGATGAAAAAATGAGGCTCTAGTTCCAAACTCGGAGGGAGCCCAAAGCCACTGTCTTTTGAGGAACAAGTTGGACTTTTGCCTCTGAGGAAAGAAGCAGCTTTTGACTCCTACTGCATCCTGAAACCAGCAGGAACTGCATCCCACAGCGAAGCAAAATACCACAAGCATGGGTTTATACAGAACCTCAAGGGTCTGGTGGCAATGAGAACTGATTTAACTGCCTAAATCTCAAATCCCCTTGCTAATACTTCATTCAGTATGAAAACATATGCTGAAATGGGACACCAGGAACACAGTTGCACAACTTCACTGTGGTTCCAGCTGCACATTAAAACCGTAATGCCTCCTAAATTATATGCAGCTTTACTGTGCAGAAAAGAGTCTCTACCTATTGGTACTGTCATTGTGGAACTCAAGACAGTCATTAGCATCTATCTCCAAGTACCAATTAACAATCCTGGTTATTATTTAATCGTCTTGTTGATTAATATGAAAGATAATGTTTATTTTCTTGTTTACATGCTATGATCCCTTGTTGAAATTATAAAAACTCCTCAAGAGAATGTCTTCAAAGTGCAATCAAGATATACATTAAATCCTGATGAAATAATTACTCCTGCAACAGATCTGGCTGAAGGAGCTCCTCTGGGAAACATAGATGAAAGAGAATGAGATACAAAGGACAAATTTACTTAGGAATTGTGTGTTCAAGCAGCTAACTAAGCACTAACACTCGACGA
This sequence comes from Mohoua ochrocephala, assembly GCA_013398855.1. Taxonomy (NCBI): domain Eukaryota; kingdom Metazoa; phylum Chordata; class Aves; order Passeriformes; family Acanthizidae; genus Mohoua; species Mohoua ochrocephala. The sequence goes on along the minus strand of VZTA01024974.1, from coordinate 65,938 downwards.
GTAACTGCACCCAAAAAGGCCAAGCTAAGCAAAGCATATAAACAATGAACAGAAAATGCCACTTTTTAGAAGTATAGCATTTCTCAAAATACCTCAGTAACACATTTTTGGGACATTTAGATAAGCAGATCTAAGATACTAAATCTGTTACTAACGGCCTTAACTTCTGCACCAAAACAGAACCACTTTCAAACTGGTTCACTTTGACAGTATGCGTAACCTTCCTGCACCTCCGCTGTTCAAAGGACAGTGGCATATGCTACCTAAAGCAATTAACTGCTGTAGTGCTGATAAATCCTCTTCCTGTGAGTCTGGAGGGCGATGATTTTACTAAGAAATTTGGCAAAGGGACTGTTGATGTCCATGTGAGATAACAGGAAACTGAAAGCAGAGGAACTGGAGTAGCTGTTGTAGAAAATAATCAGTGCTTTGATGGGCAACCGGCCAACTGCACTAATAATGATGTGTGTGGTTCACACTTAAAAAGCATCTCTTGTCAGGTAACAGTGCACAAAGCTTAATTACAACCTCTCTGTGTTTGAATACAAGAATGGCTTTGCCTGACGTTAAAACAAGGTTATTTCTGGAGCTGGACCACCACAGACATCTTGTACAAGCAATATCAAACAGCTTGCTGGGTTTGATTTCGTTTGTTGTTTTGGGTTTTTTTCTCTAAAAGGGAAAGGGTAAGGATCTAATTGAAAGCAAAGGGCCATTTAGACAAAAACAAAACATCACTATCAAACTGTAGACTCTGAATATGAATTCAAGTAATTGTCATCCTCAGCTCCTGTAAAAAGCACAGTCATTTCTTTAACAAAAAGCCCGTTGGGCAGCAGCTTTCGCATGCTTTGCTTGGGCTCCTGGACAGGTCCAGGCAAAGAGCACAACAATAACACTCATCAATCCCTATGTGCTTCTTGCAGAACCAACAATATACTTGGTGGCATCCCAGCCACCTACTCCTTAGGCCAAAATATAGGCCAAGCTGGTTCTGGACATGAGCCCAAATAAATCAAACAAAATCTAACTTCATAAACCTCTTTACTTCAGTAAAATTCATGAGAGGATGCATGTCCATGGAGCCAACCCTGAGACACTCCGGAGTGCTGGTCTTTCTGCAATCCTTATCCAACAACACATTTCTAAATTTACATTAAAGTGTTCAGTTGTGTCTTTTCTCCAGAATTCCTTTACTCAGGGGGAATTTTTTCCACGGAGACAGGGCTGGTAAAGCTCTCCCAAACTGGGCCATTTTTGCCTAGCACCAGAAAGACAGAACTCGAGCTCATACCAGATCACTTTCTGTAGGGAGTCTAATTGGGTGCCACGTCCATTGCCTGACCTGCTTCTTTTTCTCAAATTTAATCTCGCACAGGAGGCCTCACGCACACCTTCAGCACCACAATGGTCTGCCTGACCTTGTCCAGTATCAACTTCTGTTTCCTCTCAGGGAAAATTATGACCTGCAGGGAATTCTACGCAAAACTTAAGCATTACAGTCATTTGTTTCTCCGGGCATTTGCCAAACGTTTGTCAAAGCTTTGACAGAGTTTTACGCTTTCCACCTACCTTCTCTTTCCCCATTCAGCCTTTACAAGCACTCTGCTACGAAACATTCTTACACGGGAAACTAAGCCCCACACTCCTACGCTTCTCTTCCAATTAAAGCATGAGAGACATCCATGTATATTGCTTTCACCTCCAGCTGTGAGATCTACTGTCTGCATTTTGCTTAACTCTTTCCCTCTTTAATAGAAGATGTCTTTTAAGATGCTCTGGAGAGTTCTTTCCTCATAGCTAGGCGTCACAGTAGAAAATAAAACTAATATATGGCACATGCAGGGGCACTCAAATATCAAATGACAAGGGACAGTCTCTAACTTGCTCTTTCTCCCACACAATTTACAGATTACTAGGTTTTCTGCCATGCATGGATGAGACCAGTGAGGAAAACCATGGCCAGATCAATTACATAATGCTCAGCATCTAGGGAACAAGACTGTGCAACAACAGTAGCTACAAAGCCTGCTCGTTGAAAGAGCCGTGCCGTTTTTAATTTTAAATTCTGCCTATGTTGTTCGTATGACATTTCAGATATTCTGATGTACAGCAAGCTGCTTCTAGCTTACACTCCCTGCACACGTTCTGCACATTATAGCTGTGAAAGTAAACAGCACAATTTAAATCCCTAAAGCACTCCTTCTGAGCATAATTTCCCCACAAAAAAAGAAAATTAGATTTGAAACTTTTATAACTATGCAAAATTGTAAAATTTTTACTTAAAACTTTCTGAATTTTATTAACCTTCAGAAGGAAGAGAGCTATGAAATATACTTTGGGACACATACTATAAATGAGTCAACTGAGATAAATGCAGAGGACTTAACGGACACGATACATTTATGGACAAACTGCCCCAAGTCAGAAATAGAACTGGGAGTCCTGCTTCCCATTATTAAGCTCCACTGACAAAAATAAAAAAAAGAAAACTTTTGCACATTCATTTCAACATGACTCATTAAATATTAACAGTTTTAGTGTTATTAGCCGGTCTTATCTTTCAGAGATCACTATCATTATTCATATTGTGAGAATGCTTAAGGGCTTCACTGAAAGGGTCAAGGCCAAAGAAATGTACAAGTCCAAGCCTTAAATATCCTGAACTTTGGAGTTTACACAAGAGTCTGCTTACTCAAGACTTTTAGTTTGACCTTGACAGACATCACTAAAGTGATTTCTATCCTGATTCTGAGCCATCTGCAAATTTTTTTAAATTATGGGTGCAGGCTTACACTGAGAACTGGTCTACCCTAAAGCAAAGCTCTCCCAAACTTTCCCAGTTCCCAGCTCAACAAGGCATAAATCCCCTCCCACAAAACCAATATCCCAATCTTTTCCTGCTGCCAACCAGTTCCAAAGGAAGCAGTGGAAAGTCCTGGCCTGTCATCCTATCTGCGGTTCCAGTTATTGTTTCCTTAATCACTCATCAAAACAGGCAACAAATAGACGGATGTCCTACAATACATCCTCCAGCACCCTGTCCCAAGCCTTCCACAACTCACAGGATAAACTTGGTTGGCATTATTATTCTTATTATTGCTATTGCTGTTTGATTTCTGGTTCTAAAATTAGAAAGGTAGCACAATGAAAAAAATGCAGTTGCTACCCAAAACCCCAAGCAGGTATCTGCTTCCACTAACAGCATTCAACTTGGAAAACAAAATGTGATTTAGAAAGACATGTTTTTAAAGAGAAGAGTGGGAATGTCTAAATACATCATGAAGGTTTGGAAGGGACAGGCACCATCTGTATTTCTAGAGTAAATTTTGTCCAAGGAGCCACTTAAAAAGCATATGATAAACTTCGAGGGTACGGTCTCTTCCTCCCAAGCTTACTAGGTTCCTGTGATGGATGTACAACTTCTGGAGGACATAAATGCTTTCCTCACTTTGTACCATTACACAAGTTCTGCACCAAACCTTTGTTTGCTTAGCTGTTCCAGCAATGTTGCTGAGAAGCACTGCCAGGAAGAACAAACAATTAACGTTCCTTATTTCTGTGTTTCAACTTCCTCAATAAATAATTAGTTCATCTGGATCACAATGCACAGCCTCAAACAATGGCATTTTTATAATGGGTGAGGGTAATAAAGTTTCAATAGAAGCCCATTATTCTGAAACATTCCAAAATGTCAAACCACATTTAATATTGCGAGGATGTTACCTCACCAACACTGTGAGAGCAAGTATCTCCAATTTGAGGCAAAGTTCATGCGTTGCCTCATGCACATCGCATAATCTTGCAATTCAGACTTGAATTTCAGCCTCTCACTTTGACCTTGTAATTTTCTCTTACTATCTCTTATTAAAATCAGCAAGGCAGAAATAAAAATCAGCAGTGTTGACATTAGGAACATCATCGTCTCACAGTTTTTTACTAGACAGTTTTTAACTACTCTTACTCTTAGAAAATTCACATCTCATGTCTCCCATTCCTTATTCTTCCCCCACCTCACCAGCAGACGTGCAGAGGAGCTTATTTCCCTCTCCTGCAGCAGCTGTTACCAGCTGTTACCTGGATGAAAACCACTACCACACCCTAGTCAGTCTTCTCTTTTCAAATTAAGAAGTCCCAATCCTTCCAACCTCTCCTCACAGGTCAGGTTTCCTTGATTTCTGACATCCTTGTTGTTTGCCCCCGACTCTATTCACATATTCCATGAAGTATGGAATCAAGGCTTTGTGCATCAGTGAGCAATAATCAAGGCTCACCTGAATTCGGGCACAGTACAGAAACGCCAGGCAAAGCCACTTTGGGATAAACTCAAAACAACCTCCAGAAGATGACAAGCTAAAACAAACCCAAAAGGTACTCCTGACATCAGAAGAGCTCCCTCATGCTGCAGAGACTCAAGAGGTGGTTCTGCCACTCGGCTACATTTTATTAATTTAACAGAAGCAACCAATCTGGCCCATCTTCAATTATTCAAGCAATGTGCATCCAGGTATCCAAGAAGGAATTTTCACTACACTTCTCTGTAATTTTTCCCCAAGTTTAAGGAACACCAAAGGGCAGATCCTCACAATCACTGACAATTGCACTCCAACCATTTCTTCTGTCCCAAACCAGCAGCTTCTGAGGTTGCTGCTACAAAATGGTCTTGGGTAATGTCAGCTCCATGTTCTCTTCAGCTTGTAGATTTAAGACACTTTTCTGGCTGAAGAATATTGCTTCAGCAGCCAGGACCAGTGTTCAGGAACTGACTTTATATATATATATATATGAGTAACAGCTAGTCACAGCAGCCTGCCACATACCATTTCCAGCTCTGCTCACTAATGATGTTAAACAAAGCAAGAGCAGACGAACATATTGCTGCACTTCCACACTCGCTGTTTACAACTGTACCGTATGACAAACTGCTGAAAACCTGTGTAGGTTAATCTTTAAGTAAGCAAGACTGTCAACACCTAATACAGAAATATGTCAGTTCCCGGGCTGCACACTGCATAGATAGCTTTGCACTGAAAATACAGCTACCTGAATGCCAGCAATATTTCCCCACTCTGTTTCATGAGCTAACTGAGCTAAAGCAGGCAGAACCACATCAATCTAAGCACACTCCTTAGGCAAAAAAAAAGTTGGACTTATTTGCCAGCAAGACATAGACACATGAAACAGGTTGAGCAAAATAGAATTCTAGTCTCATTTGTATTCTGTCAAGTAAAAGTAAGAAAGACATTTTTAAAACTACAAAGTAATGAAACTGAAACAATGGTGCTAACTAGCCCTTCGCTACTGGAGTAACACTTAAATCGATTACTTAAAATTTTGCTTTGTAGTATCAGCTCCCGGTGTACAAAAATCATTCTGCTCATTCAGGCTGCTCCAGGGAAGAGGTAGACATAGTTGCAAGCGGAAAAGATGAGAGATAAAATATACGACATGGCTAACAAGGGTTCGTCTGGAGCACTAGGCTCAGGCAAATCTCTGACAGCAAAGAGAAGGGCTGAAAGAGGGGGAAATTCAGTATTTCCCTGTTCCTGATTGCATATAGCAGTCTGAACACAAGTTAGCGTCTGTGAGTATAATTCCTTCTTTACAATAAAAACTCTGAGGTGGGTTACATTCTCCTGCTACCTTCCCTTGACCCAACACACCATCCCCACAGACATACCTTTCTCATCAATTCCAGCTCCCTTAGGTCCATATTTTATCTCACATCTAGAAAATCCACAGAGGATCCATTCCCACTTCAGCTGGGTTTTATTTCAGATGCTTAGTCAAAGGCTTGACACCTATACTGCCAAGCAAACAACTTCTCAGGGGGGCATTTACTTATTCCTACTGTTAGTGAGTTAAATGGTCACTGACAGCACTAAATGATGCAGTGGAAATCATCCAAGTACAGAAGTGGTATGCCTACACAATGAGTATTTTTAAACAGAGGAGGGACACATGGGCTTCTAAACCCAGGGTTACTATGATTTATTTAAATGACATCAGTTCTGAAGTGATACTTCTCAGAGGTATAACAGGCTGATACTGCAGCACCCTTTAAAATAGCACTTGGTGGGAAAATTTGAGATGCATGTTTTTCCATCACTGCAGATGGAGAGATCTGACTGTTTCTGACCCAAAGATGGTAACTTCAAATTTCAGCAGAAATGAGCACCTCCTGAAGACCCGCTTGAGACACGTTATCAAACGATATTCTGAAGCTTGCCCTGAAGTCCAGCAAGCTTCACTAATAACATTTAGATTAGATTCATTATATGCTGATTAACATCCATTGAGTCCTTTACTCCATAGGGCAAGTGCTTCTTAATAAGTGAGCTCCAACACTGAGGACACAAAAAGCCAAACAAAGCAGAAAGCAAACCCAATAGCAGCACTAACTGATGATGAGTGAGACACCGGCTAAGCTCTTTGAAATGTCCTGCCAAAAGAAACATCTCCCATCCTCCAGCAGGAAGGATGAAGGAAGTTTTAGAAAGCCAAAATTCAATATTTCATAGAGAATTTAGAAGTAGCATCAGAGTAATCCTGCTACTTGATCAACTGGTCAAGCACTGCAGCTATGTTGCTGGTGCATTATTTTGGCTTGACATTTTATTTTTGTCATAAATGATAATGTGGGATGTCTTATTTTGCAACAAGCACAAGCAAGCAAAGCAGTTCAGCTCAGAAAAGAGACAGTGACACTTCAAAGTCCATCTGCCCTGCAAAGCACATCCTGCACACCATAGACTGAGTTTTAGAGTGACTCCAAGTTAGCAGTGAAAACTCAATATTCAATTAACTATCACTCTGATTTAAAACTATTTCACCTGCTAAGTCTGCCTGTCTTAACAATGTTATTAAAATAGTTAAATATGTTATTGGAAGAGGCTGAAAGTCACTAATAAATTTGTAAAACAGGTGCAAACTGTCAAATTACATCCCCACAGGAAAGTCACCATTATCATTTTACCTATGGAATGCTCCGTTCCCACTGCAGAAAAACCACCAGTGCAGCTGCCACTGCTGCCAAGCTGAGGAGCCCCAAATAACGGAGTCAGAGCAAGCGCTGGAGTTCAGGAGTCCAGGAACCAAAAAAGCAGGCAGACTGGGAGGGCTGGGCTGAGGGGGAGGCAGGAGAAGTGCTCCTCTTGACAAGCTAGGAAGGGCAGAAAGAAGGGAAAAAGCCAAGGGGAAAGAGAGACTCTGGTAGCGAGGCAGCAGTGAGATTCCACATACTCAGGAAAACAGAATCATCAAGTGCATTCAGCTAGGGAGGAAGGAGAAAATAAAGAAAGGATCATCTAGAAAAAACAACTAAAATTAAGGGAGAAAATATTAAGTCCAAACAAGCAGAAGATCCAGGAGAGGACAAAGTAAGAAGAAATATCTGCATGACTCCAGTCAAGACTTCAGACTTTTTCCTGGTTTAAAATCCACTGACCACCGTTTACCCCCACAAATAAACTCGAACTTGTTTAGCTCTGAAGGCACAGATTCTCCTCTACTTGTGGGAGCATCTGTTTTAAATTATTCTTCTTTTCTCTTCCTCATGGGCATCAAGAATGCCTCAGAATATAGAGCTAATCCAAGACCCAATCGCTGCAACTGCTGTCTGCACTGAACCACCTACAGCAGCTCAAAAGGTCACCACATCTCCTGGTGGGGCTGCCTCTGCTGCTCCAGAACCTCTTGTATTATCATCCATCAAGGCACTTAGGGCTGAAAGAAATCAGCTCTCCTCAGGAGTGTCTCAAATTATAAAGATCTTTAAGGTATCCAGTCAGCCGAAAACACTGGAAGTGCTTTGTTGTGCCCCAATTCTGCTTCCACTCTCAAGCTGGAGTGAAGACCTGGAATATCCTCTCCAAAATCCTGACCTCATCATGAGGTCCTCACATTACTAGATCCATTTTTTCCCCTCTTTCACTGTCTCTTCATATTTCCTGCCAATCTCGTTCCCTCCTTTCTTTATTCTGCGACCTCCTGCACAGCCCAACCTGCTCCCACACAAGTCCCACAGCCTGTGCTATCCAACGGAGGCTTCTCCTTCCAAACATCTCCCTGACACTGCTGTCTTCCATGATGTCTCCCTGGTTCATACAATGATCCCTAACACTCTATACAGGAGTTTCATCTTCCAAGGCAATGACTCACAGACGCCCAGTCCTGCTTCATCTGGTCAACCACCCAGCTCCCTCTGAGGCTTTGTCAAATCCTCACCATGGGCTCTCCTCCTTGGCTGATTATTCAGCGCCCCACCCCTCTAAAACAACAGGCATACCCTGACCACAGATCTGTCAGCCTTTGGGACATTTTCATGCTTTCTATAGTGTTCTAAACTCAGCACCATTCATTTCCAAACTCTACTTTCCCTCTCCTCTCAGCTACTCCAATTTCGTTACCTCTCCCTTTGCTGAACTACAGCTCAGTGTCTCATCCCTGCCCCGCCAGTCTCACAGTGTCACAGATGAGCTGTTCCTAGCAGGGAGCCCGGCTCACCACACGCCGATAACGCAGTGTGTAAATGCATGATGCTGTATTAGCAGTGATACCAGTAATGATGTTCTGCTGTTAAACACGCTGTCCTGAGAGTCATTTGTGCTTCCAAGAACAAAGCCTAATAAATTCAGGCTTATCTCCTAATTTATCCTCCTCACGGGCTAACGTGAAATGGGATATACCTAAAGCATACACTCTTTGTTTGTCCTTAATTATAGGCAGTATTATGCTGCCACAGCAACTAGGAAGCTTAAGCTGCCCTAAGTGATACAAGATACTGCACAAAGCCTCACACCCTGCCCCATCTCCTGTCCCCACAGCGTGCAGTGCTACGTGCGGGTCACGTTTGCTCTCCGGGGACAGGGAGCAGCCACATTCCAGCAGCGTGGCATGGCACCGGCGAGATGAGGCAAGCCTCTGGTGACACCTGCTCCCTTTCCATTTGCACATCTGCATGAGGGCTCTCTTGCTCTCCCCGGCGCCATGCAGAGAGGAAAAGAGGGACAGGAGGGCATCCCCCTCTCCAGCCCCATGCAGCGGGGAGGACACGGCAGGGATCAGGCTGCTCCAGCCTCCTATAGCCAGAGTAGGGAGTCATTAAGGAGAAAACATTAATTATGTATCTGGCTGCCCCCGAAACAGCTGGATGCTCCACTTCATTTGCACATCCATAGCTCTCCCTCAAGCTGCAAACTTCTCAGCCCCCATTCCTGAGCAGTGACCAAATGGTAGCAAGAGGAAGTGGGGCATTTTGGGGCATTTAACAAAGAAGGGATGGTGCACTGAGAGGCTGCTGGGCTGCATTCATGCCAGCGAGCCATCGCATCCCTGAGCAGCCCCGCAGCTCCTGCCATATTGCTGTGGCATTGTGAAATAGGGACAAACCATGCATGGGTTTTGGATGTATCTGCCAGCAAAGTAACCCTAGCCGAGAAGGGCTTGTACCCCACTTTCTGAGGTAACTAAATTCAAATTAAATTTTCCCACATCACATCAACACAGGATTTCTTGGGCGTGGGTTATGCTTACTGAGGAAGCTTTAACAAGTGACTCTGCTTCTTCTCTTGACCTGTGATTCATCAAGAACTTACAGCGGTTACCTCCAACTATAGCAGGGACTTCTGTTTCAACCTCACAGGCTAGCTTAACTATCACAGGTCAGCACAAAAATCTCTTACTCAGGATCCAATGAATCACATATTTTCTTCACCTTTTGATGAACTACTACTTATTCATAACCCAGTTATTCATATTATCTGTCAAAGAGATTTAATTTGTGCCAGCTTCGCACAAAGCCAGGATACCTGTGCATCCCAGCAGGGTACCGGGCAGAAGTTTACCGCTATTAAATACAGAGGACTGTGAACTACATTATGAGCTTAGAAGAAAGATAATTCTTGCTTTTAATGGGACAGAGAATGACAGGCTGAAGTGATTTACCTAGAAACATCTTCAACATGGCAACTTATTAAAAAAATAGATGTTTCTTTTTTTTTTTCTTTTTTCCCCAGCATTAAATTCTGAAAGTACTGATAGTCATGGAATAATCAGGTTTAACAGGTTAGCAGTAATATATGCCTCAAGTGTTCCTAATACATCATAATCTTCTTTCACAGAATTTGCATCACTGTCAAACTGAACTACTGATTTTCAGTTGATGCTTTTAACATGTTTCTATGGTTACTTTCCAAGGTCGCATCAGAGAAGCCTGAACAGCAGTTCAGAAAGACAAAAGGCATTTTGCATCCTTCACCATATTAAATAATTTATGAAAGTTAAGGCATCCTCGAGGAAAAAAAAAATCATAAAAGAATAGGTTCTGAGGTTATTTTCTTTGCAACAGTTTGAAGCACAGCAAAATCAATATCTCTACAAAAGCTTTCAGGATGAGACTATTTGACTAATGTTCCATATGGTACAAAATGCTAAAGAACACACTCTAAGTTTAGATCTATATGCACAAGCCTACATGAACTGCATGAATGGACTTCAAAGCAGAATGTAGACATCTAATTCGATGCTATCAGCTTCATCTTTTAAATCAGGCACTAGGCATTGTGTCAGTATTCTAAATTTTAAAAATACAAAAATAAAACTGAAAAAAATGAGGTAAAACCAGTAATGACAGGCTTTATTATTTCCACCATTTTTCATTCAAAGCCACACAGATTTCATCTGTCTCCTAAATGTTACAAATTTTGACTAGTGTAATGAAAGCTTGTACAAAAAATATCTGAATTCTCTGCCTACCACTACACTAGATCAGAGTTTATTGGAACTAATTGAAGTGTCTAAGGCTTGGAACAAAAACACATTAGTCATTTAGTGGTTGTGCTAATATTGCTATGCCTTTCCTGCAGTTTCATTAGATACAGACTGCTTCAATACCCTAATCATATGCTCAGTCACAGCACAATCAGGACACAGAGTACTGACAAGCTGTCCCACCATGCCTAAAGCTGATAAGGTGTCTGCTCTATGAGTAACCTCAATTATTGACTATATTTTATGGTCAATCTAATGACCAAATGCTTATCAGTGAACCATCAGGTGCCTGTAATAGGATAGTGACCCTTAGTTTATATGTACCATTACTGCTCATTAGTGAATAATTAGATTCTTTAATCCAAATTCACAGGCATTAAAATATGATTGAATATCCTGACTCTATAAAAAGACAACTACGCTTATTTTAACTCTTCAGATGTTCAATTACATTACTCAGAGATTGTATATTTTGTTAAGAAAATCTGCTTGCAAAAAGCATATCATGTGCAATGTTTTATATCATGCCTAAATTGACACAGCTTTTCCAAACATGCAGGAGGATGACGAGAGTGGAGAGATAACGGGTGTGATTCACCACTGTGATTCTCCAGATTCATTATCTTAAATGGTTTTAATCTAGCAAAGCCCAGCAACACTGCAAATAATTAGAAACCTGAAAATCAGTGAGTGCTGTGTTTGGAAGACTAACTTCTAAAACAAAAGCAGGTGGATACAAGGGAAAGGAGTTGCAACTATACAGTTATTTCCCCACTTCAAAGGCAGCAGCTCCACAGCACCAAGTGGAACCCTGTAAGCAAACCAGTTTGAAAAGATCAACAACATCAAACAAGATGAGAATTGTAGAAGAGGGACAGATTGTCTTCTGCTCAACGCTGCTCAGCGTTGCTTGCTTAGATACATATTTTCTTCTGAACAGCTTTGATTCCTCCTCGCTGTCCTGTCACTGCTCAAATCTTCCTTCCAGCTTGTGCACTGAGGGCAGGTATCCCTGTTCTCCAAACACCACCCCCCACCCAGCTGCACAGGCACTGCTGCCACCACCGTCACCAGCCACCAACAGGCGGAAATGGCACGTTAATGGTGACAGCTTCGATTTATTGGGGGTCTTGATTCTCCTCCCAAGGGAGTGGTATTTTCTTTTTTGTCAGATAGCCCATTAACCTCTTCCCAAGTGCATGCCCATTCTCCTCCTCGCTGCCCTTCTCCTGCCTGTTCTTGGAAACACCATTTCCTCTCTTCCCCAGCTGTTCGGGTGACAAGAAAACCCAACTTTATTAAAAAGCTTATTAGAGCTTTATAACAAAATATGCCAATATTTACTTAGCTGCAAGCATAGCCCACAGAAGGGTCCTACAACTATCTCACATACTTCCCCTTAGTTTGTTCAGGTTCCTCATACAAAAAACCCACCCGGAAACTGGTATAAAGTCTGGAGCACTGGGCAAGGCACAGTTCATGCCACACCAAGGGACAAAGCCAGCTGCATTCTTAAATCTGAAGAATGCAAGAATAAACCTCTCCTGTTGAGCTGCAAGGGTGAACTGGGAGTCTCTTCACAGCCATCCATGAACACGAGCAGTGCTTTTTGCCCTGGCTTTCTCATTCTGCCAGTGACCTACTGAGAAGCTCCATTTTCTCCTAAATCCTCTGGTCCTCTGGTAACACAACCACTGAGTAATGTCTGGCAATTTGCTTGCGTGACACAGTCAGATGTTAATCAAAGCTTTCCTCCTTCTGTGACAGATCACAGTGAGGAAAAAAGCTTAAAACTGATTTAATTTCTTAATACGCTTCTGTCTGCTGTCTTTAATATTTGGCTTTGATTTCAAATACTTAGAGCTTCTCTGCATTTCTTGGTAATGAATAAAATACTTTTTTTTTTTTCAAGCAGAACATAATTAAGCTTGAAGAAATTAAATATGACATTCAAATGAGAAAGAGCTTTGGATGAATATGTAGATTTGGGCTGCACATATGCTTAACAAAATCAATGCATTCCCTGAAAAGAATATCTTAAAGGTACTCATTTTAACCATGGTATCACCAGGTATCCTTTTTGTTGCATCTCTTAGCTATTATTTTCCAGGTGAGGACATGCACTCTCTGTACTGTCTTTTGAGTCTGTGACCTTACAAACACAAAACTCTGATTCGCATCAATGAACAAACTGGAGTGAAAAAACAAAACAACCAACCAAAAAAATCCTGCACAGCTCTCCCTTCCCAGGCACAAAACAGTGTAAGGGTGTTATTTCAGCAAATAGAGACTCCAGTTTTAACGTGAAAAAGGCATTTATATGCGGCCAGGAAATCATGTCACAACCCAAAAGGTAATTGTGCTAGGACCTGTACAAACACAGTGAATGCTGTTTCATGAAAAATAAGATTGGAATCCTTTATTCATGTGAAAAAACCCCCTCTATCTAGTGATGCTGTGGCTCAGGAAATCACAGATGCCGTTTCCACAAGCACCCTATGAAGGCTTTGTCTTCCAATGTAACTAACCCTGCACCCAAATGCACTGGAAGTTAACATATATGCATATTTTTGCCTAGCTACTTTATTCCTAAGGCAAAACAGCCCTTTTAACAACCCAAAGTTTCAACCTCAGATCCTTTTACAAAAGGCTCACGTAAGAAGATGAAGGTCCTCAGTAGACGTGGTCAAAGAGAGGCCAATGATTTGCAAAAAATAAATAGATATGTGTGTGTCTGCGTGATTGTCAATATATTAACTGCATTTATTCCAGTAGAGAACAAGAACAAAATGTACCAGGCTCTGCATAACATGAGAAACACACTGGCCTTGTTATGAAGTTCAGATTTTAAGTGGCTGAGGAGTTACAGAATGGAAAAAAATCAGCAAATATAATGAACGGAGTATGTAACACTACAGCCACAACTCTTCTTTCATCTCCAGGTGCTTCCTGAGAGAGGATTAGCTGAACAGAGAGATGAAGGAGAGAGAAGCGAACGCTGCTGCAAAAGAGTCAAGGCAGGGATGACCTTCTTCCTCAACATGTTCAAGGCGGGATGGTGGAAAGGGAAGCAGACAGGACTGGACGGGCTGAAGCAAAGACGCCTGATAGCCCATCAGTACTGAACAAAACACCCCAAACTGGCGATATCCTAATATTTGCGGTCCCTGGATAAGCCATTTCTGCCAGTATCTGTGTTGTCTCTCACTCATCCTTGAGTGTTTCCTCCTCTTCCTCTCCCCTCCCACTGAGAGGACTGCATGGCTTGAGGGTGAGAGGAAGACTCAGCATGGAAACTTTGATCCATTAAGGTCTCAATGGCAGAAGAGTCAAAAGAGAAGGAGCAATGGGAGAGCGAGCCTCTCCTGAGGTTAAAGCCAAAGTTGGGGGAGCAGCCTGGCCAGGACTTTGCACCCACCTGAAAAACTGCTCAACCTATTTACAAGTGCCAGGGATTAATGATGGATCTCTCTCCCCCAGCCTTTGTGAGATTTTTTTCCTGTGTTTCAACAACAACAGAATAAGAAACAAAAGTGCTTTGTGCACAAAAATTTCCATCAGCTCTGTCCTTCGGTTAAAAAATTCAAGAGAATCAATTTTGACCATAGGAAACATGGGTAGGGAATAAGCAACATACTAATGGGGTTTTAAAATGTTTTAGCTAGCCCAGAGCTGCTAAAGCTATAAAATTCTGATTCATGAGAAGCAATTAGGGCCTGATCCAACATACAGTGATGTCATTTGCAGTCTTGCTGCTGACTTCAAGAATCTTTGAATTAAGCCAATGACAATCGCTTCACAGTGAAAACAAAACTGAATTTTGCTGCCCAGTGACAAAGGCATCGCCGAGAGAAAATATTTTGGGTCTTACTTTAGACTATTAGGCACTGGTTTCTTTCTCTTAGTTTCAAGGAAGGTATTTTATTTTCTGGCTTCCCCAGTAAAAGGGACAAATCTTTGCATTTGCTTATGACGTACAGATTAACACTGAAATAAATCCAAAGTAGATTAAGCTAAAATCACACTGTTCATACCCACAGTATGAAATACAGTAACGAAAGCTGCGCTGCAGTCCTGTCTAGATACTTTGGAAAGCATGCATCTGTCCTTGCTTAGGTAACTAAACAAGAAAAGAGACATCTGAGCTTCTCCCCTTACCTTTCCTCTCCACTCCCACTGATTTCAGGCACCCATCCTTGAATGAAACAAATCATCCTCTGCAGGAAACCATCTCTTTCTCTGTGTTGACTTTAAACCCACAGCACAGAGACAATCCACTAACTTACACACAGTGCTCTTGGGGCAGTCATTTCCCAACCTCTTGCGTACAGACAGATTGTGATATGCAGGCATTTGACACTTCAAATCATTGTACTATGTTCTTTTAAAAATACACAACTTGGAAAGTTGAGCTCCTGAGGTCAGATTGTAACTTACAGTAAACATAATTTATTTAATGGTACAAAACATGTTAAAGACCAGTGAAAAGGAAACAATACAATTTCCATTGTGATTACATTCTAAGAGGGATTCTCGGTGCATAAATTTTACTTCAGTGCCATTCACAGACATACGTTTTTCAATATTGTCTCAAAATATGTTCAGTTGTGAATTAAAAAAGGAGTTGGAATGCAAGTACAAAGCCCTGAATTTTGTTCTTTTAAATACCATCTGCTTGACAGCGTATTGCATTTAATCAACACTGCTAATTACAACAAACATCCAAACAAAACTAACATATCATTTTTGTTATAAGACACAAGAATGGAAAAAAAAGATTGTTCTGGGCTATTGCTAAAAAAAGAATGTCAAACTGTTTTAACTGTTGCTACCAACTATGGAAAAGCTTTTATTTGGACACATAGGCCATGCTACCGAATAAAAATGTAACTTTTTTTTATTTAGATCTGAGCGAAACAGACTTGTTACTTCAGCTTTTGCTCCAAGGAAACCTACAGAACAGAGCGGACTTGTGGTGGAGATGACCATTAAGGACCAGACAAAGCCCAAAACATGTTTTCTTGGGTTTTGGTCAGTAGAGGTTCCAGGTCTCCAGGGAGAGAATCTGGACGTCCCCATCCCATCCCTGCTCTCCAGTAGCAGCAGAAAGCCACAGTCGTGACCAGGTGACCAACTCCACCCCTCAGCAACCAGCACCATGGCAAAGACTGAACAGCATTTCCCAACTGTTTGAAGACCCACAAGCAGTTACAGAAACCAGAAAGGAGGAAGAACTACCTTATGAAGAAGGAAGCTGCAGCCGAGGTACCTGCCGAGACCCCAGCTGGAGCCACCACGCTCTGGGAGGCGGCCGTGCCGCCGGCTCCCGCAGGGTCGGAGTTGTGCTGCCCTGAGCTGATCTGAACACTGGGAACATCTCGGCCGCTTTCTGGTGCTGCTTCTGCCTGATGAAAGTAAAGAAAAAGGTACAGGTTAGTACACTTTAATACATGGCCATGGCAGGGAAAAAATCTCATGCAGCGCGTCCAAAGCGTGTCTTTGCAAGGGTGAAGGCGAAGATCAGCAGCAGGTGAGGAGTGATACAGGTGAACAAGTGTACCATAGCAGGTTCAGCAAGAGAGAAAGTAAAAACCATGAGGGCAGCGGAGGTGCAGAAAAACACAGAGAACCTTTGTGAGGAGTAATGCACAGTTAAATAGTTTGACAGGCATGAAGAAATGGAAAACGATAAGCAGAACCCTTTTGTTTTACAGTGTTATTTGGGAGCTGGCAGAACTGTTTATCTGGTTCAGTTATGACTGTCAGGAATTATTTCTCAGTGGCACATCACCTACAAGACCTATCTGTTTAAGAGGAACTAACCAAACAGTCACACTTGTAATATGTTTCCACATGAATAACCCCAAGAACTAAATAAAAGAAAATTGATTTTTTTAGAAACATATATACAGCCCAGGTTTTCAGTATTATTTTTCTTAGCGGCACAAGTGTACGACACTTTTCTCCTGCAAAGCGTTCCAGTGGAAGAACAGGAGTGACTGGAGATGCATCTTCTCCAGCATAAAGCATTTGCAGTGTCTGAGACACAGTTTGGAGTGGGGCAATTGTTTTGAGATTTTGCCAAAATATCAGACATCTGTATTGTGAAATTGTGTCAGGTCTATATCTTCATGTTTAAGGCCACCAACTCTTTCAAGTACCGAGTTCAATTAAGCCCCATCAGTCAAATGCTCGTTGACAGTGCTGGGAAGGCTCCTTTTCGGAAGAACCTGCTCTAAGTCTGGGAGTCCTGAAGATTTAATTAAAGATGACACCACAATAAATATTTGTCAAAAGAGTTAATTGCTTCATGTATGATAATATATGATGTTTCTGTCATCTGAAATACTACTTTGACATTTCCAACTAATTAGCTAAAATAGATTCCAGGAAAGGAGACAGCCTTGTAATGAAGCACAAGTGCAATTAGGCACTTCCTGGGATGCCACCAAATTTTAAATTTTGAGCTGCCATAGATCGTGTTTTACAACTACAGATATGCAGACATGGTAATAGGGCATTCCCAGTTACATACACACCCTCAATTTTCTCATACACTGACAATACAAACAGAGATTTTCTCATGAGAACTGAGGCAACCCGGTTATTAGGTACCAAGGTAAAAAAACTCTGCCAACCAAGTAGTGCTCCACTGGTGCATGAAAGCCTGTCTGGAGTTTCATCTGGACTCATTCCTACAGGTTGAGTGCTCTATTCCCAGTTCCCAACAAAGTCAACAAGAAGAAAGTGCACCCAGCTCTTTTGAAGCTCTGCTCTTTCAAGATTAATACTATTATCAGTATTATGGAGTGGCTGACTAATGCTTTACCATAGAATACTACACAAAAAAGTACTTTTATAGAGCTCACCTAAGAGATCTGAGACTGAGACACAGAATAATATTCACGCAGATTAACTTAATCCTACTGAAGCTACTCATGCTAGAAGCCAAACTGGAAACTTTTAACAACCCTCTGCAAAACCCTTCACTTTGTAATACAAAAATCTCATGAGATCAGATTTCTTTGTGATGAAAGCAGAAAGACCAAGCACTGCTAGAGATCAAGATTGGCACAAAGAAATGGTGTGGCAGGAAAAAGTGCTTTAAAAAGGGAGTTTGTCTGTCCGTCCTATCCATGATCTGCTGGCAATGACAGCCAGGAACAGAAAAGCTTGGAAAAGGATCAGATCCACTCACTTGGTTAATTGCTTATAACTAAGTGATGGAGCAATGAACCTTGAGGAGGTTGATAAAGCAGGTATTTGATCATTAATGCACTGAAGCAACAAATGTGTGGTCTTGACCTACACCAGTCACAGAAAGAATATGGTACGTGGAACAACATGCAGATGGGCAAAATCCAGCGCGACGCCTGAACTTCAGGGTTACATGCACTGACAGCAAGTGGAGCTTATACGGATTTAGCAATTTACAAACAAAAACAATCTACACCACAACCTCTGGAGCCAGCACGTGGCGCCTACAGAGGGGCACACCAGGGACTGCCATGCTCAGCAGCAGTGGCATGACGGCCAGCAAGAGGAGGACACCCAACCCACAACCACTGGCAGGATAACATCTGTGTCTGAACACTCCCCCACATTCTGTCAGGAAGACAATCACAACCCTCTGCCACACAAGCTTCTGTCTCAGATTAAAAATTACAGGCACAAGTCGAATTCCTAAGATGTATTTTTCCACTCACGTTCAACAGGGGCGATACAAGACGAGAGACCTTGACACAAAGAAAATCGTGTTTAAGCAAAATTTTGAAAAAAAAGACAGGAGCAGCAACGTGTGTTTCTAACCAATCAGACTAATTAATGCATAATCTAAACGATGGTATGATCTAAAGCTAAATATGAAATCTGTAGAGTTAGCATGAAACTTCATTGAATTTTACAGCAAAGTGTAACAGACTTGTAAGAACTGACTGGAATCTGTTAACAGATCAATTCCTGTAAAAGCTATTCACACTTAACGAAAATACAAGCCATGTGTAACACACATTCCTTTTACACCACTTTTTTATTTCTATGAGAAGTTAAAAGCCTACATTTCTAAGAGACCAATGATTGTGGACATGGATCAGGCATGTAACTTGAAATATCCAAATCAAACCTGATATTTCAGATGGCAGATGGTTAATATACTTTCCAAACCAGCATATCTAAGTTGGATAAATTGCCATTCCCACATTAGACACATTTGAAAACTCAAACTGTAGTTTCTGTTTCTGTAAGTTTTATTCCCAGCTCTGTGCAAGCATAAAAAGAGGATGAGGGGAAGTCAGTGAGAAGACACTGATTCTTGCAAAGGAAGAAAGAGTGGAGGTATACAAGATAAAATCATCAGAAGACTACTGCAGAAGACAACCCATATAATTTTCATTATCTTCAACTACCCAATTAATATTAAACACAGAGGTAAGATCAGTTTTGCTGCATGGTTAGAAGCTGAAAAACCACAAAAGTTCTTCCAAGTTCAGGATTCAAGGGCTGCTTGCACCATCCAAAGTGGCAGGATTTTCCAGCATAACCATATTCAGCTCTCCCTGGGAGGCTACATCTCTGAGGTGATGAGGAAGGCTCAGGTATGAGGAAATTTGTCAGGTCCAGGTCATTTACCCCGAGGCAAGAAAACTAAAGACAAGTAATGGGACCCTCCTGGGCCTGGACACTCCAGTTTGCCACACCAAAAAAAAAAAAAGAAAAGTTGGTTTGGTTTTTTGGGGTTTGTTTTGTTTTTTCCCTCTAAACTAAATGTAGGCATTACTTCATGCACCTCCCTCATCTCAACAAGTACTTTTCTGAGGACTGTGTGTGGAAAACAGAATTCTTTAGAGGAATGTGAGCAACTTTTGACTTTTTCAAGAGTGCAAGTCTGCACAGAGAGAAGACTCCAGACTGCAGCTGAGAGGGAACTGTGCTTCTCCGTTTACTGAATTTTCATAAATCATTAATGATCAAATTCAGAAAGCACAACCTTGTCACTATAAAGTGTTACTGACTGCACTGAATATTTAAAATGTCATAGGGCTCCACATCCAGAGACTAATGTTTGTTTCAATTTTCTAAGAAAATGTTTGCTGGACAAAAGCCATCAGAAAAAACCAAAAACCCTCCAGAAAGAAGCTAAACCTCAAAGGAAGGATTTCCAAAACTGCTCTATAGGACCCCTCTCCCTCTACTCTCTCCAAAACCACGTGAAAACTGGCACCACTAAGGGCACAGCAAGGACAACATTTGAAAATGTTGCACCAAGCATTTTGCACATGCAGGAATGACCAATGTCTTGGTGCTTCATGTCAGTGCCTGTGTCATGGACAGGGGGCTTTTGGGACCGGGTCCCAGTGCCCATCCTGAGGACATGGGAGCAAGTTAGCCACACTGCATTCCCAGCTGGCAGCATCCACACATAGCTGAAGTTGGCAGGGCCATAACAAGCAGTTACAGCTGGAATTGTTCCCAGTTAAGAGGGCCAAAGGCTGGAGGACAGGGCAGGATGAGAGGGAGGTGACCTGACATCCTCAGGCTATGGAGGTGGAGGCGGCTGGGCAGAACGGGAGCATCCCCCATCCCATCCCTGATTCCCAGCACACAGGCTCACTGTTGTGACTAGATGGCAGGAAACATCTGCCCAGGCTTAAGCAAGTCAGACTAGTCCAAAATTACACTATAAAGAACTTGGCCCTAGATGAAATTTCCAGATACACAGGACTCTGTCAGGCCATTACCAAAGGACAATTACAATTCTAACAAGCTCTCTATGCGTTTGAAGTGCAAAGCCAAAAATTAAGCCATAATGTTTCCACTTTTCTGAGTATTTCCATTCTCTGGACATTGACCTTTGTCCAAAGAATGTCCAGGAATCCAAAAAAGCCAAGCCGGGTCACGCCACTTGGTGTCTAAAATGCATGCAAAATATGTATCTGGTGAAAGGCAAGAAAAACATGGGACTATAAAAACCTATAGAAAAACAGATCAGTCCCAAGATAATACTGTCATGGCAGAAGAAAACCAGAAGGTTGGATAGAGCTGAAAAAAAGTATCGAGAACAGAATCACTAAGGAGGGAATGAAGAAAATTACAAGAGCCTCTACGAGTCTGAAACACATCTGTTTATCAGAATCACAACTCAATACAGTTTATTTTACTTCAAAAAGTTGGTACCATAATGAAAGCACTCAACAGGGCAGTGCAGGTGAAGCTCTAACTGCTCTGGTACAGCCTGAGTCTGTACTGGTGATTTTTTTCCCTCCCTTTCTAAGTTTTTTTTACCCCTTTTTGACTAGTAGGCAGACAGAGAATTTTGAGAATTTACTTTAACTTACTATTTTCCCCTTTCTGACTAGAACGTCACAGTCAATTAAACTGTAAAAACTGCTTGATGTAATGATTTTGCAATATATTAAATCTACTGTTTATATATGATAAAACAATAATTTTCCGCCTAAATGATTCATGCAAAGACTCTTATGACCTACTACCACTGACTGGAACAAACGTGACGTAAATCCCTAGCTGGATAATGCTCACACTATAAACCCTCCTTTCCCATAAGCGTGGATAAGTCCTGCATGCGTCTCCTGTGAGAAATGTCTCCTCCTGCCTGACGAGCATTACGTAAAGTTAACAGGGCAGCATATGCCAGGCTGAAGTGAAACATGTCCTGGATAAACTTTTTACTGCCATTTGACATTGTTTCTGCCAGGGCTCATTATAAAATAAGTAGGGCACTTTACAACTACAATACACTACTGTAGTCATTTATAACCTGCAGCTGTGATGTGGTAACGAGATGCCCAAACCTGTAGTTTCAGACTTTTATATGCATCTCGTGTTCAGCGTAAATCAAGCGCAGAGCATAATATCCCTTCTCTCAAAAAAGGTTTTTCAGCTACAAGAGTTGCTAATGCCTGGCTTATCATCAATCTCTGAAGATGAGGCAGAAGGAGAAAAATTATAGAGAAGTAGAATTAAATAGAAATAGGAGGCCCATCTGCCGTCACAGACTGGAAAGTAATATAGGCGATCCAAAGACAACCTCATAGCGCTTGCTTTTCGAAATAATACCTGAATTACTAAAGCAGGTTTAAAGTTTGGATCTTCACCACCAAAAATCATTAGCAGTCTGTGCTCCACGCAGAAAGGACCTCGTCCTTTTGGGCAGGGCACGCACCCAGCTACATCCAGCACTGGCATCCTTGGCAGTACAAGGATGGAAAATCAGCAGCTTCTCCCTTCTGACCGAGGGCTTTTGATCTCAATCTGACCCAGATCTCTCCTAAACCACGCTCCTTGGTCCTTGAGAAATTTATTAGGGTTTTGCGCAGGCCTCATCCTACAAAATGAAACGTCACTCATTCCTTCCTTCAGACTGAAAACGTGGGCAATCCCTGCAGGCAGGGCTCTGGTAGTGCAAAGATGTCAGCAGGCAGCAACAGGCCAATTCCTTCACTTCAGCTACTCAGGATACCAATAGCCACAGAGACAGCGAGCAACGTTCTTTTTTCTTTCCTTCTCCACAGCTATCTGACCGCCAGTCACATGAACAACACCCTCCTATCTGCACATGTAACCCACCACCTGAAAAGTCAGGAGGTCATGAAATGAGCTACCAACAAGGACATGGATCCTGCTGCACTTTAACACTCTCAAATCGGGACTTTTCATGTGCAGTGGATTTAAAAGAGCCAGGCTAGAGGAACTGTTTCCTCTAATGCCTCTAGGCAAGCATCAGAAAGTGTTGCCCAGAGCCCTCCCTGCTGATGTGTATTACAATAGTTACAGCCTCTAAAGCCAAAAAATATAGCTGTGTACTGCTCTGGGTATTTATTCAAATGGACAAATATATAATTGAATCCCTGCTTTTTGTCAAAGGTTGATATGAGCAAGCAAAGGAATTTATTAACAGGATCATAATAATGCAAATTTCTGTCATTTTAGGATTGGGTTTCCTACAAGAAGACAAATACTTTTCCATTAGGACTGACTTCCACAGGCCAGATGTGTTTCTAACAGCCACTAAAACACAGGAGACATACAGAGCTTCGAATTGGGAGAACTTGTGCCGCCTTCCTGACTTCACAACAGAATTTCTCAATGATTTGGGCAACTCAACCAAAATCTCACTGTATCTTGATTACTCTCTATTCAGCAAAAGAAATTACCATATTCCCAATTTCATTATAATCACTGTATTATTATAATGATTGACATACAATGTCATCAAATAAAGCAAAGGTGGACGGAGATTGTCATACCTAATTTCTATCTCAATCACACTTGAACTGCTTATATATTAGACGTGGCTGCTTTAAAAAGAACATCCCTTGGGATCAATTTGCCTGACAGCTGCCACATGGAAGGCACCTATTGACTAGCAGCTCACCTGACGAGGTACAAGCCCTCATTATCTGAAGGGGAAACTGGTTCTTTATTACACCCATGTTTAGAGACCAAGGCTCAATACAGGCAAGCCTCATGAAGCAGCATTAAGTTTGCAAAGACAAGGACTGCTGTGATCATTGGGATCATTGCTGAAGGACACCAAGGTCCCAAATCAGGGATGGAGCTGTGCAGATGGCACTCTTTTCTTGTGGGTGTTTCTGCTGACCTGCTGTTCGCTCCCAGCGTTGGGCCATGAAACCCAGACATGATTCACCATGACTAGAGTGAAATCTGCAAGGCTGCAGATGTCCCAAAGCTCTTTCAAGTAACCAAATGCCAATAATAAGGAATTCCAGAAGAAATTCCCAAATGTGACTGGGCAAAGTGTCAGGTGAGATTTGACATAGGTAAGACCACGAATAAGGGGAAAAAACAACCTAAATGACTCCTCAACAATGCTGAACTCAAAACTTGCAGCTACAACTTGGAAGATCTAAGGGTCATTGACAGTTCCTCTAAATCAAGATGTAGCAGCAGCCAAAAAAAAGCCAGCAAGCAAATTCTGGACATCACAAGGCAGGGCACAAAGAACAAGGAGGGTGCCCACATAACAAGCACCACATATTGAGTCCTAGTCCTGCATCTCAAGACAGGGGAGTGGAGTAAGGGAAATGACAGAGACAAGCAAGTAAATGGTCAAGAAGATAAAGCAGCTGGCCCAGGAGGAGAGATGAAAGAGGCTGCGACTCTTGCTTGGAGAAGGGAAGATTGAGGACAGCCTGACTGAGTTTTACAAAGTCATGGAGGTGCTGAATAAATTGAACGAAAGTGAATACTTCTTTGCACTGGGGAACTGAACTCATGGAACCTGCTGGCACATAGAAGGCTGTGGAGTTAGAGAGTGTTTCAGAGTCAAAGAGGGTTTGGATAAATTCGTGAACAGCAGATCCCTAAACAGATCCTAAAGGGAACAGACAGGTATGTGTCCCTGTGAATACTCCAACTGAGCATGCTAGGGAGTATAAGCAGACTGCAGAAAGCAGCCAGGCTCCACAGCTCTCCCTAAATACCATTTCCAGCTTCACTGCTGGAGACAGCCCTGGGCTAGACAGGCTGCAGCTGAGACTCAGCAGGATATTACTAATGTTCTTATCATTCCCATTCAATCTTTTCAGGAGAATCTTAGCTTAACTAGTAACAGGAGGTTGCGCTATTCCCGCATCCCCCACGAGTACTTCAGAGTCATCAGTAGAGGCTGATGAGACTCAAGGGGATGCCCACACAGCTACCGTGCATGAACAAACTAAACCTAGACCCTTCCCAAGCCAGGCATCACAAGGGCCACTCTCTCCTTCATCCTTCCACTGCCACCTGCCCCCTAAAACAGCCAACTTCCTTGCACAACTTCATCACCTTCTTTTTTGAGAAGCAGAACAGGGACAGTTCTGAATGGCAGATCCATTATCTTTGCCCAACAACACCAAAAACACAGCAATGGACTCATGCCTACGGCACCTTTCAAACGCTTCCTTCAGATAAGGTGTCAGAAAAGAACAAACCCATCCGGATTTGAAATAGTAGCAGCTATGCAAATCCGGAGGAATTAACTCAGCTGTCTCTTCTCCAGGCTAAACAGGCCCAGCTCCCTCAGCCTTTTCTCATAAGAGAGATGCTCCAGTCCCCTCATCATCTTCACAGCCCCTCCACGGGACCCTCTCCAGGAGCTCTGTGTCTTTCTCGAACAGAGGAGCCCAGAACTGGACACAGCACTCCAGATGGGGCCTCAGCCAGGGCTGAGCAGATGTGCAGGATCACCCCCCTCAACCTGCTGGCAATCCTCTTCCTAATGCAGCCCTGAACACCATTGGCTTGAACCTTCTTGTTCACAAGGGCAGTGCTGGCTCGTGGTTAACTTCTTGTCTACCAGGACTCCCAGAGCTGCTTTCCAGTAGGTCAGCCCCCAGTCTGTGCTGTTACATGGGGTTGATCCTCCTCAGGTGCAGGACCCTGCACTTGCCTTGGTCGAATTTCATTATGCTCCTCTCTGCCCACATCTCCAGCCTGTCCAGGTCTTGCTGAATGGCAGCACAGCACTTTGGAGAACCAGCCACTCCTCCTCAGCAAACTTCCCAAGGCAGCACTCTGTCCCTTCATCCAGGGCATTGATGCGTAAGATGAACTAAACTGGAATCAGCACAGAGCCCTGGGGAACACCACCCAGGCTTCAGGGCTCCAAGGAGACTCTGAGTCACTGACCACAACCAAGGTCCAGCATAGCACCTCTGCTCACTGGCTCTCCTGTCATTTGGAGAAGAAAATTATCATCAACACATTCCAGAAACCTCCTAGATTGCTTATGCCCTGCTGCGTTGTCCCTCCAAAAGGTATCAAGGTGGTTGAAGTCCCTCAGGAGGACCAGGACTTTCTGAACATGAGGTTGTTCCTATCTGTCTTTGGAGGACCTCATCCACTCAGTCTTCCTGGGTGGGCAGCCCGCTCTCTATAATGTCACTGGGAAATTACCTCATCGTAGTTTTAAAGTTCTATTTATAAGTCTAATAATCCCATCATTGATTACAGTGACTGTATTCAAATTATAAATCCATTAGCTGCTCAACAATGAAATAAAATCAATAATGCACGTAAATGGGAAAAAAGGAATTTAAATGCATACATTAATGTCACTTGAAGTAGCGCTATTTTATGCACCATCTCTAACAAAACTGTGTCACATCATTAGCAATAATGTGAAAAATCTTTTTCAATTAACAGAGCTGATTTGATGCTATGTTCACTAAAGTGGCAATCCATTCCATTAAACACACACATACGAAATGCTTGAAATATCTATGAACTCTATCCATACATCATAAATTCTCTCCTAAGTGCTGAAACACAAAAATAGATACATCATCTTCTATAGATGCTTTTTAAACCTCCTGTCAGAAGCTACCAGGCAGGGCACTTCAGTGATTCTAGTTGAAAGTAACAAAGAGCACCAATTTTTGCCCATGCTCAGCCACTCATGCCACAAAACAACAGGAGATGCTTTCAGCAATGCTCACACTGTGCACAGCTCGACCATCTGAAGGCCCACAACCTCAACATGCCATCATTCCAGTAAACAGCCTATTGAGAAAATGTCAAATTCAAAGCACTTTCCAAAAAAAAAAAAAATAGAAATGTTCAAATCCTATTTTACACAAGCAGGACAACTGAGCAACCCTACCTGCATCCAGCTGTGCAAATCAGCTCCTTTCATGTGCTATACAGACACCACTGCAAGACTTTTCCCTCCACCAGCCTGCACACGACTAAGGTCTGAGTTCAGCCTGAATTTATTTGGTTTCTCTGCTGCATTAACGTCTGAAGCCAAAGGTTATTATTCAGCTGCAGCCCACCCTTAACCCATGTAGCCCATGCAACAGTAGCCTCATTAAAGCTGTTCTTTCTCAAATCTTGGATGACACCTCTTCTGAGCTCCAGCCAAAAAGTATGAATCTTCCTTGTATGGTGACTTCTCGTGCTGGGGTGGCATGGGATGCGTTGATTAACAATCAGTTCACCAGACGATTCATAGTGGAGCAAGTTCGGAGTATAAATGGACCAGCAGGAAGCAAAAGAAGCCGAAGGGAGCAAAGTGAACAGAAAAGGCCAAAGAAACAACTTGAACGGCAAGAGTAGAAAATTTAAATATTTGGGGTATTTAGTATGGCTTATGATACACTTGCCAGATGAGAGAATGAACCGTGGGGCAAAGGTAAATCCAGTGGATTATCATTTCCACATAATCTCTGAAGTCTGCTTGTTTTAAATCTACCTCTGATGAGTTACAGGTGAAGTCTGGACAAACATTCCTTATTATTGCCTGTTGACTTCAATTGTCAACAGAGGCAAGCACGGACTTGTTTCCTCATGAGCGCTGTAATAACAACTGTTTAGCCTGGAGGAGTGAAAGATCAAAGAACTGGTTTCAGGTGGTAATCTGAGCCACAAGAGGGTCTGAGTCCTCAAACAGTTACCCTGTCCCACAACTGTAAAACCAATACTATGGTGGAAGTGTCAAACACAATAAAAAGAAATGCAATCCACACCCTCACCTAACAAAATGTTCATCTTGTGGCCAATAACCCTTCTGTTAACTCTTAATGTTTTTCCTGTATCACTCTGATACCTGGCAATACATTAGAAAGTAACCTCATTTCCACCTTCAGCACCCTACACTGGGGACAATCTAGAACAAGAGAGCACAAAGCTCCCAGCAACTGCACAAAACAGAGGGCTGTGCTTTCAGCTGCACGTTTAAGGCTGAACTTCCAACCCACCCTTCCCAAGCTAGTCTGCTCCCTGGTTGCTGGGGCACTGACAGTAGCGGTGGTGTCCTCCCACATCACATCCCTCCCTCTGCATTTGCCAAGGCAGCAAAGCTCGAAGCAAGGCCTGACTGCGCAGCTGAGATGCAGCAGTCACAGGAAAGGTCTTTTCCATGGGAACATAAATTAGGTTAGTGTGAGAAAGCATTTAGTAACTTGGACCAGAAGATTTCCTTCTGCTGTTGAGATTTGTTATGAAGAGTGACCAACACCAACTTTGAAGATCAGTATTTTTTTGCCGCCCGCTTTCCTTTATGTACTTCCTCTCCAAGAGCAGTGACACCAACAACACCGGAGCTTAAGGGAAAACAGAAAAGCCTCTGTGCAGTCCCTGCCTCACCATCTGCCTGACATTGACTTCTTGAGGATCAAGATGTTATACGTGGAGTCTGAGAAATGTCCCAAAGCTCAAAGACATCCATATGTCTCACAGACAAGATTTATGGTCAACGCACTGTATTTTAATTGTTTCATTACAAAATATATTTCCCACATTGTATTAATAAAAGGTCACTGAGAAAGCTATCAAGAAGGGTTTTAAAAATTAATTTAAAAATCCATTTGGTATGACATTTATCAAAGTAAAAAAGTAAATGCTGGAAAGTAAATCTTGTCATTGTTCTGTTTTCCACAGTCAGCTTTTTACTGCATCTTTTAAACAAAATGTAAGTCACCCTTGCTATAAACAAACAAAGAGGCTTTAAGGAAAGTCAACAGAGGCTGAACTACTCTGAATCCATCTGGTTTAGATTAGGGTAAGCAGAAGACTTACTCAAACTACAGGAAAGCCTGAACTGTGACCAAAATAACTCATAGGTTTTTAGCGTAAGACAAATAAACACAAGTTCTTTAACTTTAGAGTCTATGCACCCATTTACACGTGCTGTGGACGAACCCTCCCTCTCTGAACCTCACAGACACAAGCAATAAACTCATACCTAAATTTAAATTTGTGAATACTCTCAGGGACGTATATTGAGCTTTTGATAATTTTACAATTTTACATACATAGGCTTTAAAAGTTTTACTTAAGGCACTTCACATTTTTTCGTGCTCCAACTTTTTCAATTTCTTAATGGTGCATTTTTTAATACAGTTTTAAATCCACTTACAAACTGGTAAGTATTCAAGGGGTCACAATGCTTTGCCTTATAACCAGTGCCAATTGTATATATTCAAGTAAGAAATACAGTGTGACCAGGATTTCATTTTGTGTAAGATGAAAGAAAAAGCAATTTGCAAATAAGCTCTATTTGACTGAGATGTCTTTATAGCACATGGCATGGCTACTTTAGCACTTTTATGCAGTACATAACACTGCATAATAATAACACAGTCAATTTTAAATATACAGTAAGACCTCTTTTTTTCCTACAATACACAACAAAAGCAGATATTTCTAATAGGCGTACAAGGTATTTTCAGTGGTTTTAATGTTCTACCTCTCAGCTGTCTTCCAGCACATCTAAGAAGCCCAAACTCCCTTCAGTCCTCTCCTTTTGCATTAAACTGGGTGGCAGTGCTGAGCACTGCTAATGTTTTTTTTCATTTGAGTAGTAACCTTATATTCCCTTGTCAGGTCTAGAACTAAAAACATCAATATACAACTATTTATTAATTACAGTTGTCAGGCATCTCTCCAGCCTGTCCAGCCTTACCCAGAGTTATACCAGCTCCCTCCCCTCCACTGTGTTCACTGTCTGCTCAGACAACTTATCACTGCTACTGCTGATTATTTTTTGTAATTTTTCACAACAGGCCACTTGGGTAAAGCAGCTGATTACATCTTCACCTTTCGCACCTTGGTTGCAATCCTAGTCTTCCCCTCCCCTGAACCTTCCTCCAGATCCTTAATTACTGTTCCTCTTCACGGCTCCCAAAGCCCATGGTTATTATTTTGGTTTGAGCAGCACCTACACTGCGCTTCAAACACACGTTCCTGTTCAAAAAATTTATAATCTATATAATGGATTTTTCACACTTGAACTCCAAACACATATTAAAAATTTACGATGTCCTGCACTTCTGACCCCCAACGTTCAGCCCAGAAGTGTTTTCACAACCATAAGTGACATTACAAGGTAATACATGCGAGTTTGCGGAGGGAGATGAGAGGAGCAGAAATCAAATCTTTCTTTTTTCCTCTCAACAGACAATTCCACTACTGTCACTACTGGAACTAACCATGAATAAAAAATATGGATCCTGGAGAAATGTGTGCAGCTGCAAGGTCTCCTGAGGTTTGGCAGATGTACACTGGGGTTTATTTTCACACCCAGAAGGCACTGGGGACACAGCACCCTGCATTCAAAAAAGGATTTGCTCCACATGACCCACCTGGGCTCTGCCACCACCAGCTGGAAGCCACAGGCACCTTCAGTGGACAAGGGAGGCCAAGAGAGACATCCAAGATGGACAAAGCATCTCTCGGAAGTGCCTGTCAGTCTTCCACAGCCACAAAGGAAGCCTCAGTAATTATCTTATAATAAACACCTGGGGTTTTGGCAATTAAAAACACCTGAGATGAACCCCAGCCTTTACCTTTGTCTTCCCAATTTTATAAAATGAATCAGGGCCACTTCTTATGCAGCAGTGAGTTAAAGTCCCTGGGAGGGCAGGCATTGGGTAGGAGCCTCCCACCAGGGAGTTCAGCACCTGTTTCAAGTATCCTTTGGTACGGAAATAAGGCATAAGCACAGATTCCCGGTGAAACAGGAGTATTTACAGGGTGGTCAAAATAACTGGTATCACAAGCAAGAGTGGAAACTCCCTGGGAAAAGAGCCATCTTCTTCTTCTGCATTTGTGCAGTATGTTGCCTTACTGGGGGCTGAAGACTTCAAGATCCAGTCACACATAATAAATAGTGCATTCAGTGTTGTTCTTTCTACTGCAGTAATTCTTGCTCCAGAACTCCTCTAGCCAGACCAGCTTTTCTCCACAAGACAGGAAATATTACTAAAGACAGACATCACTAGAAGTATGTATATCCACAGCTCTCTTCTGGGTTAATTTGAAACCTAAACCCTGTCCCTAACTTCAGGAAAGAAAAGGCAAAATTAACTCTCTAACCAGTAAAAGAAAAAAAGTAAATAAATCAAATAAACTTTTCTAGTAGGGAAGGAAGTTCAGACATGAGAATCAATAGAAATCGGAAAATACCGGTCTTTGAAAAATGGTAAGATGAGGTAAGATAAGCATTGGACAAGAATGTCCTGCAGTGGATACTGTACTAGACAAGGGCTAGACTAGCTGTTTCCTGAAATTTCTCCAATCCTATTTCCTTCAACACCTGTGATTCCTCAGGGGAAGAGCGTAGGGGAAGCACTTTCTGCCTCACCCACCCAAACAACTTCATCAGACACAAGGATCTTAACAATACAAAAGGCAGTGGAAGAATTCAGACAGACACGAGAAGCACCATCTGGAAAGAGATGCACTCACAGTCTCCAGTAACTGCATTTGGGTTTAAATGAATAAAATAAATAAAGACAGAGGAGAGATAAAACAACTGAAGACTAGCTTCTCTCCAAAAACTGCTTATAAATCTAAACGATCCTTGCAGATGACTGGATCACATCCAAGCTGCCTCCAACACTCACAGGGTTTGTCCTTTCGTTAAAGGTCACCGTTTTCCAGGCTACCGAGTTTCTTTGCACATTTCTAAATCACGCTTAAGCTCTGTTGCATTATACACATTTTTCCTTCACAGGGGTTAAATGAGGCAACAGTTTTATCTTAGAATAGCGCAGTGGTTAGGGAAAACCACATCTATCAGTCAGCATGGTTAAGCAGGAAGAAATCTGGAGCTGGCTGTTACTGAATTATTTAGGACAAGAATAAGGGCAGACAAGGAATGAGCAGACAAATGGAAATACTTCAGCTTTCAGAGTGCAGGCTTCTTAGCCCAGTAGCTTTCCCATTTTTCCTTCTCTATTTCTGTGATATACAAAGAACTTAAAAGGCAATTTAAAGGTAACATCATACACCTTACATGGCCAAATTGATCCCTAATGCATGCGGCAACATTTTAGAGGAAAGCTCTCATAGCAGCATTTTCTTATAAACTACGAAGAGCTGAATGGGCCATTTTCCCTTTTCTCAGTGAATGATCTGATGTCAGTAGAGATTCACTGGATTCAAATGGGAACCCCTCAGAGGTGGAATGTATCTGAATTCACAAATTTCCTTTTGAGAGAAAAGTATGGGAGGGAGGAATCAAGTCTCCAAGCCTTCTCTGGAAGGAAACACAAGTCAGCCTGAAAAAGTAATGTTACACAGCAGCACTCAAATATTTATCTCTGATGATCTTGGAGCTCAACCAGCTGAAGCTACCAAGCAATATTAGGTAGTGTTTACATACAACAGTACATAAGGCATTATGTTAAATTTAAAGCTGCCTGGCACCAACACACCTGACCTCACAAGATCTGCTACGTCATCTTTAAGCGAAAACCATTACTTCAAATCGTACACATTTCTCTATTATATACACTCCCCTGCCCACTACCTGAAAACTGGTCAGGAACAAATCCTAGTCAAAACCAGCCACGTATTGTATCCATCTTCTTAGCACAGTTCCATAGATAGTCGCATCATGAACTTGCTTTTAAAGGTAATGTGCACCTCTATAAAGCTTTTTCATTTCCCACAAGAGTTCATAAAATGCACACAGAATACAGGAAATCAACATCAAGGCTTAAAATCCAAGTGCAGTGACATTTACAGGCATGTGGCTCTGAAGCAACCTTCTGAGCCCCCTCCTCAGCAGCAAACTGTTTTGCAACACATCTAAGCTGCAGATTAATGCTCTGCATCACAATCCATCAACACCAACTGCTGAACTGCACGCAGCGTTAGAAGCTCAGCACTAGACTCGAGGGTCGAGTTCATCTTTGAGATAATCCCATGAAACTCTCAGAGCTTCACGTGTGACAAACTTGGCCTTCTGTGTTTTTCTAAAGGGGTTATCAGGTATGTGACAGACAAATAACATCACCTGCATACATGAAGCTAAAATAGGTGCAAAAACATCTGAGGGAAGGATCTCGCCATGTGAGATAAGAAAGCAAATTCCTTGTGACATCTGATAGAACATCATTCGAAGCCCTTTAACTCTTCAGCTCTTGAAACATGGCCTAGAGTACCATTAGCTGATCCCCACTAAGATAAATGTATCTCAGATTTTACCTGTATCTCTATGTCCCCACACATGCAAACAAAACTCAAGCAGCTGAATTACCACTACTTACTAGACAAGCCTGAGGCAGGAAGCTGTTCACCCTGGAGATACTCCACATGCCCTCGAGGTACTGCTGAGCTTGGATGGTGACGGAGCTCAGGGCACCACTGAGACCGCTGGGGGCCACCGTCACTTGAACGCTGGAGTTGGGAAAACTGCCCATGCCTTGAGACCATCCAAGTCCCTTCTTCCTCTCTGCCGCAGAGAAGAGACTGGGCGACTTTCCAGGCTGCCTGCCCACCTGCCCAGCAATGAGCGGCAGGTCTCTCTGGGAAGAGACAGTGACCATCCTGGGTACCATGCTGGTCACTGCCCCGGCGCTGGGTGGGAGGTCGGGCATTTCTGGGTAGCTGGCTTGGCTGAGGGTGTGCATCATCTGAATGGCTTCCTGCTTCAGCTGATTCAAGTGAGTGGCACAAGTTTCGCATCTGCTCTCTCCTTCATTCCTGTTTTTCTGTAAATAGTCAGGCACTTGAAGCTTGTCAAAAATTAAAGCTGATAATCGTGGGTCCTAAAGAAGTGAAGAAAGGGAGAAAAAAAGACCATACTCAGTTAAAGCAGTGCAGAAAGATAAAAAGAAGAGGAAAAAAAAAAGTCCTCCGATTTGCTCTCCACTCACGGAAGTACTTTAAATCTGTTCTGGTAACTCTCAGCATTTTTCCCCCTGAATACTCTAACAGGCTCGCAGTGGATTAATAAACCATAAGTGAATTCATTTGTATTAGACCCAGAATGAAAATTATCATCAAAATTAAACAGTGGAGCTGCGGTGTACTTGATAACTGCTCATTCTTCTAATTAACTCTCCTTTGGAGACATCTAAGGCGCCTGTGTTTCCCATGCTCAGGAACAATGTGAGTTGAGATGCTGAACCTACAAATATCGTAACTTGATTCAAAGGCATACCACCATCAGAAGCCCAGGAAAATTAGACTTTAAAGTATTTTTAAAAACTAATGCGTGACCTGGTAAACGTCTTGCTGCCCTTACCCTCAGAAACGATTAATCGAGTGGCAGAAAAGCCAGTTTACGTGGTGCTGCCCACAGGACTGTTATTTCTGATCTTTGCAACCCAGATGGTTGCAGCAATATTCCCTTCTGCTACAGTTGCTTTGATGAGAAATAGATTTGAGCCTACAGCCATGTGTGAAGGTGTGACAATGTGCACACTAAGATTTGCTGATTTAAAAGCAACACCTATTTTGTTTCCACAGAGCAATTCCCCACCACCCCTTGGCTAGTTCATTTTAAGGCTGCTCAGACATTTTAAAACCCAGCACCGTGTTTCCACTTCAGAGATAGAGTTACCTATCTCCTGAAACACACAAATGCCTTCCCATCCCAGGCCTGCTACTGTAGAGATTAGTCAAGAGATTAAATCCAGCCCTGTCGTAAATCTGCTATCAAGACTAACGCCGGGCAGTAAAACTGACCCAAGTTCACACACTCTCATAGAGCTCTCTAAACAATTAAGGTTTTAATGAAATCACAGCACAGCCAAAGGTTTATTTGTATAATTATTTTAAATGAAAATATTTAATTTTCTTGTTAATAAGTAGGACACACATAGCTGGTAAGTCAGCCATCCAACATATGCCGGGGATATCCCCAGATTGGCACTTGTTTTTAAAAATGTATTACTTTATGCCAAGCTGCAATTGCTCTCTAGGAAATGAATGTCCTATTAGAAAACTAATTCTGGTTTTAATTACAATGCACATCAATAAAACTCTTTAAAGAAGTCTTGGCACTGGTACTTTGGCTTTCCTCTGAATTCAGAAAGTACTAAAACACTGCTTAACTTCTGCTGCGGCAGCAGAGAATTTGTCTCACGTTCAGCTGTCGGACCTCTCCTGCAATAGCTTCTAATCTCTCACAAGACACAGCACAGTGTTGATAGAAACCATTGTGAGTATATCTAGCATCACATTATTCCACAGCCAAAAGCCATTAACCAAAGTTGCTCTTTCCGCAATAGTCTAAATTATTGTTTAGTGACTTAAAATGAAAGATACTTCTCAGGCTAAGAAAGGCTACTCCTGCCACTGACTGAACAATAAATTGCATTCACATTAGTGAACCAGCATAAAAAGTAAAGCGAAAGACACTGTTTCATTTTTGTCTCTTCTCTTTATTGAGGTTTAGATCCTCCTGCTAAAAACGCCTTTGAAGTTGCACCATTTGGTTATCCTCATGAGGAAGAAAATTCTTTCCCACCAAACCTCCCAGAAGATGGTAATACTAAATTAAGAGATATTAGTCAGGGGGGAAAAAAGTAATTAATATTTTAGGAACTTTTTTCTATCCCTTCAGCAGGAAGTGCTATTGGTTAGACTTTTAAAAAACCCCACAAAGACTCAGTGCTGCAAGCACTATTTAGCCTCGGGCAAAACAAAGGCCATGCAGTCTATCTCCCAAGCAAAAAAACCAGCACCGTGCCTAGTGCTCCTCAGAAACTTCTCCAAGGGAGAGCCCTCTGAGCAAATACTTGCTGAGGCTGACACACAGCATCTATTCAAACAGCCCCAAAACACAGCACCTTCCAGCGCAGGGCGCCCCGTCTGCGGCCAGGCACATCCCTGGGCTCACTCCTTTGATCCAAGTTGGGCACACAAGGAAGCACCTGCAGGTCCCAACTGCATGAGCCTCATCTGGCAATGTTTAAATTGCTATCAAATGTCAAAAGTTTCAAATAAGCAATTAAAGCGAATTACTAGGTGAAACAGGCTTCTCATTTAAAAGAAATTACTTCTTTTGATGTAAAGAAAATTAATGACCCCAATTCTAGCTCCATAAACACAGTTTACAGCATAAGGCAGATCAGAGTCAGGCCTGTCTCGCAGTTACAAAGAAATCAAGTGAATGTCATATTAAAGGGGGAAACAAAAATAAATTTTAAAAAAATATATATTTAGAAAATTACACAGAGCAAAGCTTATAGGCACATGGCATGCCAAATTTAAACCTCATCATTCATAGTAAAAAAAAAAAAAGGCCTCTCATTACCAATGCTTATATTTTGCCAGGCATTTACAAGGAGCCTCTTAACCCACGCATTCAGCCTCTGTGACCCCCAGCTTGCATTGTGGCCAACCTCCTCCAGCACCTCAGTGAGGGCCCAGCTGGACAGATTACTTTTATTTTTCCACTCTGAGAGACAAAAACACCTGGCTAATGGTTGGGCGTGAAGGCCAGAGGAAACACAAGTTACTGTTAAAAACATTAAGCATAACTTAAAAGTTTAGCCAGCCCCATTAAAGAGGTTTTACTGCCCAGTGACAATGCCTGGTCCTGGGGAGCCCCTGCTTCAGCAGCTCACGCTCTAACAAGGCTGCGGTGGAAGTTACACTCTCATGTTTAACAGAGGGAAGAAATAAAACTTGAGTGACCAAATGTGTTAGATACACATGTGGGAGGGGTGAAGCAGCCAAAGCCATCCTTGCTGCAGCTCCACCAGCAGACAGGCAAGCCAAACAAAGGGGATGTGCAAATCGCTGAGGGGAATGGCACAAAAATTAAACATACAACACACAAGCCTCTATTCCAAACACTGCTCCAAAACCCCTTTAGTCTGCCGTGCTACAAAGAACATGACTCTTTTGTTCCTCTACAGCATAAATAAACTATTCTGTCTTTGTCACACCTACTTTCCAAATGCTCTTCTTACCTCCTGAACAAGCAGGATAAGCAGAATACTGCGATGCTGTAACATTCACAGCTTCCCCTCCCACTGCAGAAATCAAAACCTTAATTTCAGACTCAGCTTGTTAACTTCTGCATACAAATTTCAGATATTCAAACATCACAGACTGTTAGAATTGTAAAATAAATGGTCCCACTAGGAACTGAGGAGCCCAGCGGCCCCCAGCAAGGTCAGGGCATGAGATGATTACATGTTCTTATACGAGGACAAATTTTCTGAATGCTTGAATTTACCACTGCTTTTCAGCATGCAGTTCTTACAGACACAAGCCAGCTTGCCAACTGCTGCTGGGAGATTAAACACACACATGCAAACTGCCCACATGAGAGGAGCTCACATACATGGTTTGCAAGTTCAGCTGGGCAGGATGGCAAACTTGGAACACCAGGATTGTGCTCCCGCTAGAACACACGGCAAAACACCCGTTTCCTGCAGCACTGGAGCATTTAGCCTGAAGCCTGCCTTCAGGCTTTACCTCTGAAACCAGGAGTAGGGAAAAGGAGCACAGACTTGAAAGCACATCCAGCAACGTGTAACAGAGAGAAGGAAACAGTCCCTGTAACTCACGCTTCCCTCTCTGATGTAACACCTCAGCTCCGCTGCCTCCCCACGAAAGCAAGGGAGGACCCAGCTGGGTTTCAGCTATTGGGGTAACACCACGTGCTGCATGTGGGGCACACAAACAAAACCCACATCTCACAACTGTAAAATACTACATCCCCAGACCACCGCCCTTGAAACTACAGACGTTAACTCAAAGCAACTGGGATGTGGCCAAAGGCCAGTATCTCCAAAAATCCCTGCTACGGCTTAGACACCAGAGTCACAGCCAGGTTTTCAAAGCATGAAACACCAAATTACCTTCCTGGACCTGAACTGT
This sequence comes from Mohoua ochrocephala, assembly GCA_013398855.1. NCBI lineage: Eukaryota > Metazoa > Chordata > Aves > Passeriformes > Acanthizidae > Mohoua > Mohoua ochrocephala. The sequence continues at coordinate 28,579 of VZTA01024974.1, read as the reverse complement.
TCGGAGAACTTGAAGCAGTTTGTCAGTGATAATTGCACTTAAATTAGATTATTTTGAAATTATAGCTTAATCTGTAATTTCCCAAGTACTTAAGAGTTTGCAGTTAGATTTTCCGTTCAACTAACAAGAAAGAATAGAGAGCTTTTTTCCATTGCAAAAGAGAAACAAAGACACAAGCTTTGAATCTTACCTGCAGCTACTGACTTCTAACTCCCAAACTAAGCAAGAGGAGAGGAGGCAGAAAAGCATCTGGATTCTCACTTAAGAAGTCCCTGAAGTAATACCCACCCATCTGTAACCTAATCCTTTCAGCGAGGAACTATGCACAGAGCGCGAACAAACGATGACGAACAAATGATGAAAAGTCAAATTGCCAACAACCGTCCTCAGTAATTACCCGCAATTTTGCCTGGCACTGGTTTCTGCAGTGCGAGTGTATCTGGAGCAGTATTCTGAATTGAATTAAATTAAAGTCTTGATATAAATACAATCTAAGAGAAAAAAGAATCATTGAATGTCACACTGAAATATATAATTAAACACAAACCAAGGTGAACAACATTTTAAAAGGATGCTTTTGGAGAGAGGAATGTACTATCCCAGTGCAAAAGAATCAATGTTAATGATTTTTTGTCTTAATTGTCCTTCCAGATCTCCGCTGCACTGCTTACAAATTAGTTTTTATCTTACACGACATTGTGAAATATCCCCTAATATCTTCTATATTGACAAATACCTTGAAGGCTGATGCCTGCTTTCAACTATATAGCAGTCATTGTCAAAACAAACAAACAAAAATAAGCAAGCACTACATTCAGCAAATCCAGAGTGTGCTCAATGTTATCAAGGAAAAAAAAAAACAGTGCTAATGATTTTTTTTTTAAAGAAAAGTTTCCAACTATCTGACTAATCTCAAGGGAGTAAAAATATGAGCTTTAAGTCTTCAAGTAACCCGTGTTGTGAATTCATTCAGTCACTGACCTCATCTTATCAGAATATAAACAATCAAGGAAAAACAAACACATGAAGCCTTCACAAAAACAGAATTCACCTGGAGTCCCATCTCCTGCGGGTTAAGGGTCTCTGGAACTCGCAGTGTAACTTCACTGTCCTTGAAAACCTCCCTCGGAACAAGCAGGAGAGCACATTTCCAAAGTGAGCAAAATGTGCAGGCATTAGGAAAAAAGTAGATACATTTTTAAGGCCAAATTCCATTCGGCCTCTCTACAGTAATGTCTCACTACCTTTAGTGGAAGGTTAATTTAAGCCAATGGACTGTGGCCCTCCTCCCATTTTATCTCCTAGCGGGATTTCTTCAAATCTCCAATCCCATTATTCTGTTTCCAGCCTCAACCTGAGGTAGTGCACACAGACATATCCCCCTGACTCTACCCAGCTGAGACTCAACCCAATTTCTTTTCATCTCTGGCATCCCAAAGAGTTTGGAAAAAAAAAAATCCAAGCACATTTTCTTACATACTAAAAAAAAAAAAAACAACCCCACAGTATCTCTTTTAAACAGAGCCCATCTTTCTAACAAAAGCCAAGCAATACGATAAATCTGCTCCAAACCGCATGACCCCGCACTAAAAATGACTGCGCCGTGTTTAGTTATTCGGCAGCTCCGCTGAACTCTATTTATTTCCATTTCCTGCCCACTTTAATGTACTTCAGTGGCCTGCAGTAAAGTTAAAGCAATAGGTGTCTGTCATAAAGACGAATAGTGCTATTGGAATGCATAATACAGTGGAAAGAGGAAATGAGAGCAATCTGGTTTATTTACATCTCAGGCTCCCATCAGCACCTCAACCCACCTCCCAATGGCTTCAGCTGCCTTTCCTGTTATCTTGCTGTATAGTCCCCTGCAATGAGTTGGCTTTTAACCTCGAAGAACCAGAGGGGATGAGCTGATCTCCCAGATTTACTTTCGTGAGCTGGCAGAGTATTGGAGCAAACAGCCATGCAGTGTGTTCAGTGCAAAGAAAACAAAATAAAGGTAGTGGTTGCCATTTAAATTAATTAAAAGACACAAACAAAACAAAAGACCCCAAAGAGATCTGCTATCACCGGTAAATTTAGATCAACACACAGGAATCTGACTACTTCTGAAAAACAGTAATTACTGTTTCACAAAATATTACTTTTAATCTTCTTTCTTTACAATCTAATTAAACAGATATTTTACTTGCCTTTGGAAAATGTTTTTCTTAATTTCATCCAATTTTAACATTTGGTGTATTCTATAAACCACACATCCAAACTAGTATGCAATTTTATGCTTATTTTTAATAGCGTATGACTTCATTTAAAATTGATTACTTTTAATTTGCATGTTTATTGTTGGTTTTAAGTAATCTTTTAATTTTCCCTCTTGGGTCTGTGGTTTACTGTAACTTCACAATGTAAATTCAGTACTGATCCTGTTCATATGAAAACACCCTCTTCCAACACACGTTGTGTCTTTTTTAATTTCCCTCTTATTTCTTTTATAAACCTTCAGAAAAGTATTATCACTTGGAACAGCAGCAAGTACATGTGGAAATAGTTGCATATCTATCACACCACACAACACTTGGGGTTTGAAAAGCCTTTGTTTGACTACTTTCAGAAAGAGACACTTAGATGAAGTTGACTTTCAGAAATTCAGACAAAAACCTCTGATAGAAATTAAGACACTTTTGTTTAAAAGATAAAGAGCTTTCCACCCCTAATTAGTTTTTCTTTGAAACCAGAGAATAAATTTTGGTTAGCCTATGAGCACAGTAAATCAGATTATAAAAACTCTGCCTATTAGAATCACAACTGCATAAAAAGTCACAACTTCTCTTTCCTCTTCAAAGCAAACCAAGTGCTCATGGGTTAGAACAGCTACTTGAGAAAATGCTGTCTGATGTCTTCATCGCAGTGAACGCCTCCAACTCCACATACAGTTTGAGTTCAGTGAGGCTGCCCAGATAATAAAGTAGCTCTGCATTTCAGCATGGGGATGAAAATCAGAGCACAGCACCACTGCACAGAAACATGCTGCCTTGTCAAAATGCCTCAGGAACACCAACTCTTAATATCATTTTATGGGAAACAAAAGGCTGTTCCTGCTATAAGAACTCAGTCGACAGCCTGTGTTTCCACAGTGATGAATTGCACTGTGAGCCTGGTGAAACGGACTCCCTCACTGATGAACTCTGACCAGCAACCCAGCCCAGCCAGCCCAACGGACTGGGAGAGGAATCATGCCCCAGATGAGATCTTCAGCATGTTTAAGTGATCATAACTTCCTTTGTCCCAGTAGAACCGTGCCCATTTGTTTCAGACAGACCTTTGATGAGGGAGTTCAAGAACAGCTGGACACCAGCCACAGCGAAAGCAACTCCAGCTTAGAAAGACTGAATAGGAAAAAAAAAAGGTGCTTGGAACACTCCTCTGTATACGAACCCTACAACTGTTTCAGTCCAACCATCTGTATCCAATTACCAGAACGCTCGGCGGCAGAAGTTAGGGAGTGGACACATTTTCCAAATGAACATCATTAGCATAATCTAGATTTAAAATCAACTATGGAAACCAGCGCTTGGCATTGGATCACGCTCTCTTAGTGTCTCATTCACTCGCTCATTTTATCAATTATTTGGTAAATGAATACTTGAGGACCGTACAGAAACGATTTAGCCTTCACAACCAAAAGGCTGCCCATTGTGCACTCCCTTGCAAGCTACAAATTACTGCATACAGTGCACAGTTAGCACACCATGCAGTTTTTATTATTACAGAAGTGGATTTCACTTATTCTTCATCTTAATTAAGTTCCACTGCCTCAGTTGGACTGCTGCACAAAAAAAAAAAAAATCCCGTTGGCTGAAAAATTTTTGGGGTTACATCTGAATTTAGGCAGTACTGTAGTGGAGCTGAGTTTTAACTTTTTCTCTTTGCCTGGACTTAATCAAGGAAAAAAAAAAAAAGAAAAAAAAAGCTCTAAGCAGGGATGAATAGGAAAGGAATGATGAAGAGCATCTGTAACTCCTCAACCACAAACTGGTCACACGTCCACACTCTGCCTGAAGAGTCTGCTTCAGTTCCTTTGCTTACTAGGTGGCATGTACGAGACACCACCTCCCTCTCCAATCTGTTCATCCCACAGCAGCTGTTTAAAGTGGATTCTTGGATGGCTTTTTTTAATACCACTCTTCAGCAGCGCAACTTCAGCAACTAAATTCACAAATCTGCCATCAGCTACCTGTTGGTCCTGCGCCTTCAGTATCTCTGGACTAGGATGGAAGTAAGGTCCACTGCTGTCCCTCAGTTTCAGATAGGATGCCAGTGCATAGAAGCAATTGATCCCGTTCTGCTCACCCCAGCTTACATTAGAAAGAAAATATAAATATGTAGATCCTAAGGGATATCTGCAGGTGGAGGATATTGCCCAAAGAATCAAGCGATCCTCCTATGGAATCTCATTAGGGTGAAGTATGATCCCAGCCATATAAAACGCAGGTGGGAGACAGACCATTTGAGGAGTGTCTACAGGACAAAGAGCAGTTTAAAAAACAAGAACGTTGTAGGAAGTTAAAGGAGTTTGGTTTATTTCGTTTAGAAGAGTGAAAACTAATCAGAGTCCTCCAGCACAAAAAGCGGTTACAAAGAGACTGGTGACAAATTACTTTCCATATCCACTTGGGTAAGGAAAATAGGAAATCATCCAAATTTTAAGCAAAGGTGACTCAAGAAAAACTATCAAAGGTGAGTGAATATTGGCAATTGCTACAGAATGGTGTTGAGAAATCTTGTTCCTTTGAGAATTTCTGAAGAACAGGTGAAAAACATCCACGGGAGGTGATCAAGAGTTAGATGACCCCACTTCAGTAGAGGAAGCTGGACTACTTTTCAAAGATCTGAAGATCATTCCCCAGCCCTATAACACTAGTTTTGGAAAGATGAGTAACATATCTGTACACAGACTTGTTGCTTGGGTCCAAGTGCCACAGATTTCAAAATACTGTTCTACTTAGATGACTATTAGTTACTATTAGGTTATTATTAGTAACCTACACTATCTTGCTCACAGCAAGTTTTCCAACTTGCATCATTCCTATTTTAATTTCATACCTCTCGTCCTAGTTGTGACCCTTTGAAAAACACTTTGTCAAAAATTCTTTTGTCAAATACAGCCCATCGTCACCGCGCCCAAAACTTTCTTTTATCATTAATTATGCTACACATTATATCCCACTTTCAACCTTCCATTACAGATACAAAGTACAGAATTGCTACATTTCATTCCCTACACGTTCAGGGACCAGCTTTAGGAATCCAAATGAGATGCCTAAATTAGATGGTGCAAGTCCAGCTACACCTACCTGTCCATCTCAATGGACATCAGTGACAAGTGGTGTCTCTCAGGGTCCCTACTGGGATCAGTGTTATTTAACATCTTCATTAATGCCATAGATGAAGGGATCGAGTGCAGCCTCAGCAGATGTGCAGATGACACCAAGCTGAGTGGTGCAGCAGACACACCTGAAGGACGGGATGCCATCCAGAGGGACCTGGACAAGCTCGATTCGATGGGAATCTCATGAGGTTTAACAAGACCGAGTGCTGCTGCTGCACCTGGGTCAGGATAACCCTTAGTGTATCAATCCGGGCTGGGGATGAATGGATTGAGAGCAGCCCTTGGAAGAAGGGCTTGGGTAAGAATTGCCCTTATTAGCCCAAGAAATCACACTCATGTGAGTGGGATGACAACAACAGTCTGGTGATCAATATCCACCTGTAACCCTTTTGTTAAGAGGTCCTGCAGTGGTCCTGTGAAAATTGCAAGCTCTGCAACCTCTCACCATCCAAAGGACTGGTGTAATCAAAGAGGAGCAGCTCCCTTTGCCTAAGGTCTGTCTTCTACAAACATAAATTCATGGGGCTACGCCCAGAGGCAGACAAAAACCCACTCTGCCCACGCTCAAAGCATCTCAAAAGCCATGTTCATAGGGTTTATAAACTCTGCTAAGGCACGGGGTACAAACATATTAAACCCATGGGCAAAGTGAGCTTGTAGCTGCCTATAACACACGCACATGTAGACATGCCCACAGATGACTGGCAAAAATACCTCTGTAAACTCTTTCAGGCTCCTCACACACACACAAAACAAGCCTTGTCTCCCGAGACACAGAAGCAATCAAATACCTGGCAACAACTTTCAAAACCCTTCAAGCCAGATCCTATTAAAACCAGCAACTAAGAGATGAAAGGCACTAGCTCGTCCTACCAGTCACACTTAACAAGGCTCTTAAAACATTTACTGTATCTAACGTTACCTCTATAGAAATTCCACAACTGTAGACAATGCCTAACATCATAGGATACATTTATGTTTCCGTTCAATTGAAGGTCCTACATAAAAGGATGTTTTTATTTTAATTTGTGTTCTGGGACCTTAGAAAAGAAGCTGCCTCATCACCTGCTAGAAAAGGCCAAGTACAGAGGAAGAAAGGGTTCTTTTAAGAATAGGAATTACAGCCCCAGAGTGAGACCTGGGCCCAAAAGAAATCCATGGCAACATTCATACTGAATGCAAAGTCATTGCATCCCCCTCTAAACCGAAGCATCCCTGTTCCTAATTTCAAATTAGCAGTGAACTCTTTCACCAACCTGCCTCTCCCTTTCATAAAATGCCCATGAAATGCATGTTTGTAGTTGTTGGGTGATGACTTAAGTTACATCTTGGTGTGAAAATTTCCCCATTCTTTTTAAAACAAGGTTTTGTGGCAATAACTTATGTGTCAAATTTGCAGTGAATCATTAAAAAAAAAAACCTGCCACCCAAGATGCCTTAGTATTATCATTACAGATGTAAATACACATTTAAAACCAGTTGTGTAATCATGCCTTGCTAACATCCTTATAAAATCTGACAGCTTGTCAAATAGCCCCCATTGTGGACAGCACCGAAGCAGTTCTACAGATCATTAGAGCTAAAGGGCAGAGAAGATAAGTACCTTGTCCCACCTCCTTCACATCACAGCTCTGCTAATTTCAACCATGAGAAGTAGTGACCCTGACAGGCTTCTTTAATGAAAGTAGATGCTTTAATATTTTAAGAAACACTCACTTTTATTTAAGCCCATGTGTCTTCCAAACCCACAGTACTTCTGAATAAAATTATGTCTTTAAAGTACATGGTATATGAATAAAAACCACAATCAAGCAGGTAGGAACAGCAATTGAGGCTATAAATCCAGAGCTGACACACACTACTCTTTGCTCCTGTGACACTTTATATCAGCAGGGCCAGAAACTCTGCTCCCAATGGTCAACTTGAAAAATCCAAGTGGCTGATTCCAGGACTCTCATCGCCATCCCAGGCACTGACTGTGCACTGTTAATATTTGATGTACACTTGCAGCTCCAGTCTCAGAGAAAGCCATTATGCAGGATATGCTCAAAGATGTGTGTTTTACTTCACATGACTGATGCTGTGATTCACAGGGAAAACCTGCACAGAAGGCACAGGCTGGGATGTTACTGCTCCGAGCTCCATCAGCAAACAGTCACTGAAATAAATTAACATCAGCATCTCATGAAGACCCCGCATGAGAAAGTTAGGTAAGATTTATTCAAGACTGCAGTCTCTGGAGCAATTAATCAGAATCAAAGGTAAGCCAAGAAATAAATAAATGAAAATGGGACCAGCTAGAATAACAAAACAGCACGGCCAAGGCAGCAGCCACGTGACAGCCAGAGGCATCTCCAGAGCAGTCAAAACAACTGTCCACAGATCTCGCCAATGAGCCAGATGCTGCTGCTGGAAGAAGGGTAGTGTTGATATAAACTCAGAGATATGAGATGCTTAACACCAAGAGCAATCAATCTTCGTGATCCCCACATGGCTGCCAAGCTTCGCTATTATGCCACAAAGAGATGAAAACAAACTTTATAAAACACATGTAGATCCTACATGACAAACTCCCTCCACCCTCCCCTTACTACTCAGAAACAAACCCACAATTTGGGTGTAGCTGCAAATGGCCTGATGCTTTTCCTGAGTTAACAACAGAATCAGGAAAGAATATCGTTGGCTAAACAGTGCACTGTACACACCCTGCCAGAAAACCAATGAACTTATCATACTGTATAGGAAATTCCTATCTTCCACATCAATTAGTGACCCAAGAGTGATTGATTTTATAATCCCAAACTTGACTTACAAAGTGACTTCCTCTGGGGCCCATTTTCCATTACCCAGCATGTGGAAAATTGCATACGGCCAGTGCGCTATGAAAACCAAGGAAAAATAAGTGCTATTTAAACCCCAGTTCTACCATGCCTCCACATTCTTGCTTTCCTAAGGGAGATGCACTTTTGACAGTTACTTCCTTTCCCTGCCCCAACATCCTATCTGCACCACACACCAGCTGGGCACTCAATCAAAACAGAAACAACAACAGGAACCAGCAGCTATTCATTACAATAGGATCAAAACATTTCTAGGCACTAGTGCTTCGCCAAGTTACCGTCCTTGAAGACCTGCCACAATCCTCTTCTTCCCTCCCATCACAGACACACCACCACCGAAAGTGGCCGCACTTCAACCTGAAGCACCACATACTGAAGACTGCAGTTTTTTAATCGGAAGCCACGTCTCAGGACTGCAGGAGGCAATGGAACTGGGCAGCAGAAAGGTGAGAAAATTAACCGGCCAACAACACAGGCCGATGTTTATCCTTTATTCCAATCAAGCTAACATTAGCGCCAGTCTATAAAACCAGGATTGCAGTGCACACTAACTACCAGGGTAATCACAGAAACAGCACCGCAATACGATTACTGGGCACTAATTATATCTTATAAAGAGTTAAAGACAATCAAGTACATGTAATAAAGATTTATATGCAGTTTTTCACTGACCTGAAACAGCTTTGTACATTAGTAGGTTAACGTTACTGCAGGAACAAAGCAAACAGTTACATCTACATGACAAAATACATGAAATACAAGAGCCAGATGTTGGGTCCTTTCATCCAGGAAGCAGTTATTTAATTCCTGGGAAAAGATGATCTCTCTTGCTGTTTCATCAATACATAATAGATCTCAGAACCAATCCTGGCTCCCCGGCCTGGTCTGGGTACAAATCTGCAGGACTGCACAGGGTCACGAACCAAGGGTCTCCTTTTCCTGCTGTGCCGTTGCTTCTGGACAGCGAACACAGAGCAACTGGAGACATCCTCAATCCGTACCTGTATCTCCCCATTCATGCACAACAGCACAGACCCCGAGGAGGCTGTCAAGACAGACTGCGCTTCCCCTCGCACCTCTCCAGGAAGGCCAGTTCTCCATGGGTAAGTACGATAGAGAATGCCAAGGAGGTGCCCACACTCTCCGCCACAGCTGCTGACGTCCAGATCCCAGACACAAAGGGTCCCCTGGCCACCAGCTAAGGGCTCCCTGCTCCAAGCACCATCGAGAACTGCTGACCTTTGGCAAGTCATTTTGGCCACGCTCTCCTCACCTATTGTCCATCCTCCCAGATAACAACACTCATCATCTCTCAAGAGAGGGACGGTCAACAGCCACCATTAGCAGCCACCCAAAGATCACAGAATGCTTGATTACAGAGGACCCTACACCACAAGCAATTCAGCAGTTTTGCTAACTACACTACAAACAACGTAACAGACTGAAAAAGCACATCCCTCTGCAAGGTGACTCCAAGGCTGTCACTGCATAAACCAGCCAGCCTCAGCCTGGGAATATCACACGTAAGGCACACTCCTCAACAAGGCACAACAGATAGGAGCACTTAATAAACACAGCCATTAACTAGGAAACATCCCTGCAGCAATTAAAAGTTTGCAAAGTACTACAACGCACACCTGGTTATTGCTCTGACATCTGCTTAGGTTTTCTGTGTGTTTGTAAGTTGGACCAAACAGGAAAATAATTGAGTTTATGGGAATTTCATGACAAAAATGAAAACAAGGTACTGTTAATTGTTCATGAAAAATGGCATAAAGACTCAAATGAAGCACATGTAATGTTTGAAATGCTTCAAAGCTACCACATTTTATAATAAACCATATATGACCAAATGGTGTTTCTCCTACTAAAGAATAAAATTATTCTAAACTAAGGATTTCATCATAAAATGAGAGGAAATTCACAGTCTGAACAATTGCAGTTGTGCTGAGCACATTTTAAGACATATGGCAACTTTATAATGGTCATTGGGGATGAAGAGCTAAAATTCTGTTGCAGGTTTTGAATTTAAGACATTTTACATAAAATTGCGTGTCTCAGGAAACAAGGAAACAAATAAATTGTTAAGTGTGCATCCTCATAACGTTACAGACAATATTTGGCATAGGTAAATATGACTACCTCAAAATATGAATGCTATTTTCAGTACAACTACTTTAGAAAGGCTCCAAATAAGTTTTAAAAAAATTGTGTGAAGGCATTATTAAAAGAAAACAAATATAACAAGATCTGCCTTAACTTTATACAGAATTACTGCAGCATTATTCAGCTACAATGTGTTATCCAGTGTTCCCAAGTAAATGCCCCAATTACTATTGTAAGTCTGTCATTTAAATAGTTCCTTCCTGTTTAAAATGTAGAGAGCCAAATGCATTTTCCCACCACTAGGTATTGTGTAAGACTCCTTTCTCTTCCAGCAAGCTGGCTGAAGATGGATGAGCTTCCAAACTGATATCATTTTTAATTACGTGTTTTTCTCTCATTACTAATTTCCTAAACATGTCTCTAATCTCGCAGTGAAATCTCTGAGCGCAGTAGGTGTATCCACATACATCATGCTCTAGAAAATTAAAATGAGATAATGATCAGGACTGCCATCACAACATAACCTGAAACAAGCAAGATACATGAGAGGTGATACATACTCATAAGACTCTGATCTCGAGTGTTTCTGGAAAGCAGTAGCAACTGGATGGTTTCCATCCGTCCTGTGGGCCCTCTTGGAGCCAGTAACACAGTTAGCGGGGTCTAGGAGAGGGAGATGCTTCAAGCAACCTCCCGCTTTGCACTTCTCACCAGGCATTTGCAAGCTTGTGATGCCAAATGCACATCCACCCCTTCTCTCCCTTCCCCCAACACTCCACCAAGAAGCACTTTGTGCATGAGGGAGCCACGATCAGCTGCTCCTCTACAGAGGATAAGCACAGGTATCCCAGTTCCCTCCTGCCATCGGGGCTCCAACTGCTCCCTCCACCTAGGCCAAGGTCTCCCGAAGGGGCTGCCTTCTCCAGGAGCCCAGGAGGGCAGGAAGGGTTGGAGGCAGCCGCACCCACCAGACAGGTAGGGAAACACATGCCAACACACACCCCACGTACCAGAAGGGGTCACACCCCCGGCAGCTGCTGCTGCTGCATCAGATGCTCTCTTGGCAGGAATCACGACTATGTATAGACCCGTCAGATTAGGTCAACCAAGTGCCAGCCAGTTATTCCCATGGGATCCCTCTCATTCCTCAGATACCTCTCACTACCTGAAAGGCACTGCACAGCTGAGCAGAGTGCAGCATTCTTTAACCATTAAACCAACAGGNGGGGGGGGGGGGGGGAGCAAAAGAAAACAAAAACAAAAGGGTAACTGTCACGGGGCTTTCTTCCCAGCTAAACACTTCACACACCAAATTCCTAAGGGAGTGATGCTTTCAGCACATCAGCTGCCTTCTCATCAACTGACACTTCCCAAATAAAGGAGGAAAATCCTACAACTCTTCAGAGTGGCTGGCATTTAAGGAATCAAATAAAGCAAAACCAGATAAATCACAAGCACTTAAATAAGTTTGTATCTTCTAAGCAGTCTTAAAATATGTCACAAGTATGATTCTGCCTACTCACTCAAAGAAAAGGGAACTCTGCTGTTTCGCAGTCAAAAAGATGAAGGTAGAGAGGGATTAGAAACATGGTTGAAGTGCACACACCAGATTAAACCAGTAAAACCAGTGCATGTGTGAGCAACACCAACACCAGGGCTCTGGTACATATGCATGCAAGTCACTAGTCTGTAATCGCAGGCTGATCAAAATGCATGTGCTAAATGGGGTAAGCTTATCTAAAAATGTAATTCTAGCTGAATTGCCCTGGGTCCCTAGGGAGGCCTGCAGCACAGACAGTGTGAGTGGGCTGGAGTTCAGATGTTTCACTGTATTCACACAGGCTGCTGTGGAAGCTGGATGATGGAAAAACTACACAGTTTCATGTTTTCTTCTCAAAAAAGCAGTACACAAAATTTCATCATGTTTTTCTGCCTGATATCCATCTACTGACCAGGATCAAAAGCTCTAAATCCAGCCTTAACTTCCTCAAGAACTTGAGGAAGAAATTCCTACGAGAACCCTTGAAAACAAACACTTCTACTAAACTCCACTCACTCAGCAAAGGGAAAGAAAAGCTGGGGGATGCTCCCATTTGCTCCTTCCCCCAGCATCTTGGGAGGACCATGAAGAGGACACCTACAGACCCAAGGCTCCACCAGACCTCTGCTGTGCAGCGCCCACCCCTCGACTGGAAGCAGCGCCCACATGGGAGTCAGGGTAAGGCTGAACTGCACAACACAACCCTCGACCTCAGGTGGGAATTCACTGACCGCCGAGGGCAGGGCGAGCCTTTCATGGGACTCTGCCAGGTTATGACTGGGCTCCTACTCCTTTTTAATTCTCGTTAGCATTTGCTGACACCTCCTTTACAACCAGAGGGACAGGTTCTTTACGAGAAGCCATTTCACCTTCCACAGTTAATGTCTTAATCCACAGACTGAAGCAGGTCAGATTATCTACACTTATCAAAGACAACATTATGCTTCATAAGCTATTTTTCTGCTTCAGTAAGGAATAAGCACGTTTTATTTCTTACTATGTTTACCCATTACCTCACCGAGACACATTATTGTTAGTCTTTCTGAGGCTCCCCTGGAATAGGAACGCATAAAACAGGATTTCCTCCAGCTCTGCATACCTACTTACTCCAGAGTCATTAATGACATAGGACTGGATTGAACAAAGACTTAACATCAAATGAGCATTCAAAACAGCTGGGAACAAAAGTATATATCTGCCTGGAACACTGCATCTGTGTTTTGTCTTTTGAAAAATGCCAATGAGGCAAAAATTCACTTTCAAGACCACTTTTACAGGAATGTTTTCATGAGAAAAAAAGGACTTGCTAAACACTTGCATGTGGGACATGTATCCCAGTGGGCTCCAAATTAAGTTTATAGCAGTTCTTCTACATAAATCTGCAAATCAGGTTGTCCTTTTTCTGGAGATCAGATGTAACTTAACTGCTGTCAAAAGGAATTCTGCAGAAAGGATCCAAGAGCTGCACAAGAATCCTCCAAAAACCCAAATCCAAATTGTCTTCTATGTGATAACAAGCAATAGCTGAAATACCCAAGGGTAGGTAACTATCCTCACAACTCAACTCTGAGATTTTTAAAATATCTCTAACCGATATTTTAAGGAAAACGTATAGATGTATACATGCAAGAAAAATACAAGTGATACTGTTCCAGGATTGGTAGAAATTAAGGATGCTGCTTGGGTTCAGTGTTTAGCATCCAAAATAACCTTGGCAATCTCTTAAAGACCTCATTATGGGTGGTGTACACAAAAGCAGGGGCAGCCAGCGGGTTGGGAGGCAATGCAGGGATGCACGAGGAGAAACACTACGGGCTCTGTGTAATGCTATCAGCTCCCACCTGCCCCAGGACATTTCCTACCTCTACCTACAAACACAGCGATTCTCCAACTGCTAAGTAAACAGTCTTTGAAGATAACAAAGCTTATTCTAATCTCTCGCTGATGTCACTCCTGCATTGTACTCAGCTGAGCTACAAAACTCCTGGGTTAACTCACTCTGTAAGATCAGGATTACCTTAACTCTTTGTTGTGGCACAGACTTCAGGAAGCCCGTTCAGGTACAGAAAGAAGTATGTTTTTCACTCAGTGGGTCTATGTTTTTTCTCGTTGAATAACTACAGACATTTTTCAGCCCACTTCTTTAGCAGCAGGTGGACCATTTCTTACCACCGTGCTTAGTGAGACAGCTTTCCCAAAGAAAGCACAAGCACAGCCTCTTGGAAGGACAGAATGCCGTGGACTATTTTTCCACACTAGCAAACAGGACTCTTGCTCCAGTGGCAAAAAGAAAAAATCAGATTGAGCCCGGACCAGTGTGGTGTGATTCTTGGGGTGTTCCTGTCCAGGGCCAGGAGTTGGACTTGTGGCTCCCTTCCAACTCAGGACATTCTATAATTCTAGCAAGAGAAATTAAAATAGAAACTATAAAAAGAAAACAAAAAAGAGACTTCCAGTGAATCGCCTCAGAGGACAATGCCTTTGTGTTCTCACTTGTGCCCACTTCTCAGGGTTAAGTGTTCTGCACTGCAGTTCTTTAACTATCTACTCCACACTTCTCACTGCACCCAATCCTCCAAGAGCCAAACCCTCCCACAGGAATAAAACACTCACTGAAGAACTCAGGGCGAGTCAGGAAAACCAGCCCTGCCTATAACACATCTTTCATGTTATCAAAAGGCTTGGCAATAAGAAGCTGAAACCCAACTAAATTCTTACAGCACGAACAGAGCTATTTTGCTTTTGAGCTGCATGTGCTTATGAGCAGCCATGACCAGAATAATAAAAGAACACACAGCACAAATCTGAGAACAGGAGCTCGAGTTGTGCCTGAATATTCACGCTCCCTGTCAGTCCCAAAATCAAGTTTCTTTTGGAAAGCCTGAATATTGTCAGCCAGGGTTGTTTGCCTCTTCAATAGGCTATATCATAGATATAACAAACAGATCCTGGCACTATTTCCACACACATACACATAAACAGGTAATTATGTTCCCACTGAACAGAAAAATGAAGAGGATGCGCTGGAGAAAAGCAGACGGCGGTAATGATACCAATACAGAGAGATGGATTTGGAATACAGACATTGACCAGCTCTGCAGTCTGGCTTCCTCTGCAATTCACCCGTGTAAATCAACTGAAACTGCACAGAGCCAACAGGCTTCATTTTCCACCTGTTAACACAGGTTATCGATTCCACTGTCAATAAAAGAACCACGATGCAAACTGCTATGAAATGAAAATCCAGCGTCGCCTGTAACTGGAGACAGAAGTAGGGAGATGTACACTCAGGATGACATATTGCTGAAAACACTCTTCCCTAATCCCAGCCCTGGCTCCCCAAACGGTTGTTACCAAAGACAGGACTACTTCCCACTGCCAAACTGCCCTCAGGGAGCCAGTAAGGCTGAGCCAGGGTGTTGCTCCTCACGATCAACTGAGCAAATGCTGAGCACAAAGTCCACCTTCCATGCAGAAATCAGAGAAACCCATTCACAGCCTGCGTTTCACAACATGTCAGCATGAGAAACTCTCTCAATCACGCAAATATTCTTCTAATCATTCAGCTCTTTGCGGAAGTCTCAGATTTTAAACTCGAATAACAAGAAACTTCACCGGAGTCAGTCAAGCAGCAGGAAGACTGCACGAGGTGGCAGGTTAAAGCATCCCATGTGTACAGGAGTACAAGTATGAAAGTCAGAAAGGGCCCCCAGGGATCCCTATGCAAGACATGAAGATGTAATTAAAAACCATAAATCCATCAAACAAAAAATATGTAAACTTAACATATTAACTCATATATTTTTCTTCCTTGAACACATTTGTCTTACTCTACACTCCTTTGGAGCCTACAAATAAAAAATTAACACTATCAGAAGAAATATTTCTTAATATGGGAAAAGTGAATATCAATAATAAATGCTTTTTACTTTATTCTTACAGATAATTGCTGAAAGAAGCTATCTCAGTAGACTGATGAGATTCTGTGCATATTATGAATTATTACAACTGTATCTTCTCTTTACAAAATCCACAAAAGGACGATATCTTACAGTGTTTCCATGCCACTCAATCATCCACACAAAATTACCCTTGTGAGAGCTTGTTGGAGGAATGTCAAATGTATTTGCCTGCCTTTGCAACAAAATCTTCAGAGAAAGACAAACAAATAGTTCACAGCTTACAGTTACACAAGTTACACTAACACCTGAATATTTGGACCGCAGATTCTGGGTTTAACTTTGTATCTCAAGCTACAGGCAAAATAGTTATGGGCCAAATCCTGCCCCATGTCTCGCCCACAGCATAGTTTTCAAGATAGCTTATAAAAGCTCTGCAGTACCTGTAGATCATATTAAGTCTAAGGCACATCTTCTAAAAAGGGTATTTGGGACAAACCAGCCCTTCCATCTTCTGCTCACTGACCAGAAAAGTAGCCCCAAGCATTGCCCAGAAATGACAGTGGCAAAGACATTTGTCCCTCCCCTCCATCCTTCAAAGGCCAAATCTTGCAGAGCAAATTTGTTGTTTCCCCTCATTAATGAGCGCTTCCTTGGAACCAGATTTCCCAGGGCCAGGCAGCAGTATGGGAACACCATGGGTGACCCAAAAGGAGTAGAGCAACTGAAACAAGGATGGCCAGATTTCCTGATCGTTCAAGCCACGTGTTTGTCTTCAAGTTTCTGACAATTGTAAAGACTGTCACATTCCACAGAGTCCCTGGAGACAGCTCACAGCCTGGGGATGGCAGCAGCTCCTGCTGCCCTGTTCTGGGGAGGGAACTGGACATGTGCCACCGGTCCAGCACAGTGCCATTGATCTCAATCACTTCAGCAGTCTCACCTCCCCCAAAACACTCAGCAGCACCACTCTGCTGAAGGCCATGTGATGTACCCTGGGCATAGACACCATCCCTGAACTCCTCAGGAAGTTCAGATGCAAAAGCAGCAGGCAACCCCTGCAAACAAATTTTTACGTGATAAAGCTACATGCAGGCTGCAGGAAACTGCTCTAGTCTGAGATTTAGGAGAAAAGCAGCAGTGCCAAAATGAGTAAATACATGCTACAACATACAACATAGTGAGAACAACACAAGGTTCTAAAAAGAGAATACAATACAAACTGAGTACATCGACATCCCAAATGAGTTCAAACACAAAGCCAAACGCTGCCCACTTACAGTATAATCAGCACTGATCAATGCATACACGGACAGCAACACAAACCACGTTGTAACAAACAGTATGCTGCAATAACACAGGAAACACATTTAAACACAACCTTTTGAATGCTGTGAGAACTAGGACTAATGCTTCTCTTTCACCGTTCATGCTGAAAGCCAGTCAATGCCCAGCCTGGCCAGAGGTATCACATTTCAGTTTTGCACAGAAGGCTTCCCATCCCATTCACCCAGCAGTGTAAAATCCCTCAGCAACATCAGGGGAAGATTTGCTAAGAGCTAAACGAAAATTGATCATCTTCCCACAGCTGTCCAGTGTTCCAGTCAATCCTGCACAGATATTGATGTTTGGTAATGCCAGCCCAACCCCAGCCGAAACTCGGAGCAGCTTGCAAACTCCAGGAATGCTGATCAAAGACAAATGTTAAGACTTGACTCAAAGAAGGATGGTTGTACTCACCTAAGCCTCTTTTTGTGAGCAAGAACTGAGATTTCCCTGATTCACTGTACATTAGGGTGAGGTATATGGCAGTCAGACTCTTGGTGATAAAACAAACACGCAACAATGACATTATGCTGCCTAAAATAGGTGAATATATTTAGACTAAACTTTCTTTCTTTCTCCAGCATGAGAATGAACATCTGCCAGCTATGTCTTAAAGGCTCACACAGCTTCAAAGCAAAGTGAGCCCAAAGAACTATATGCCAAAGATTTACATTCACTTTAGCTTATCCTAAAGAAGAGTATATTTCTCCTGCTGACATATTCCCAACATACTCCAAATGAACGGAATAATAATTTGAAGCTTTGCTCTTAAGTTCCTCTATAAAATTTACCTTTCTTTCCATTTAAAAGTAAAACACTTCTTATGAAAAACTAATAAGTAATACACCTTGGTATAAACTTCAACAGCAGTAGGAGGGACTGAAGCCACTGAAGAGACCCCCGTTTACAAGGCCACATCACACTTCCACGAGGCAGCTTTCCAGCTCCATCACAGGGAGGCATCGTGCACTATGCAGATACACCCTTTTCAGACCCCATCAGCACAGCTCTAACCCCTGCTCCCTGAGCTGATCTGATACCTGCTGCTTACTGCAGCTCCACTTCAACTGGACACACACCACAGACCTTCAGTCTCCTTCCACGGCCTCACCATTCCTCTGCTGGTGAACTAGTAGATTTTCAGGACTACCTGTTACAGTTTATCTCAAGTCCCCAGCTTTTTTTGCTCTTTCTGCTCTTGCAGTGACCCCAGCTCCAGAAGCCCCTCCCTGACACCAGACCTGAAAGTTCAGCTGCAAGTCACAAAGTCCGCTGTTTTCTGTGTCTCTATGTTATATATTCTTATCATGCACATTACAGGAGCAGTCAGCTCTACCGACAGCAGTTAGTAGATGATGATGCTTAATGTCATACAAGCAAGAGAGAGTCCCCACCACAAAAAATATTTTTACTGGAAATAGACAAAAGATGGAAGCATTTTCTCTTTGCTGAGCAAAGGAGAAATTAAGCCCATGCATATTAAGCTGCTTGCCCAAATTCCCAAACTCAGTGACAGATCTGGGGATTCATTCGGATCTTGCAGCCCTGCAGTGGGACACAATTCCTGTCGAGAGAGGCAGCAGGAAGGATGATTCTCCTGGAAGTAAGGCCCAAGTTTTCTCCCAAACACCACTCATTTGAAAGACTACACAAAATTAGTAGAGACTTGTAAAAGAAGTCGGGCAGGTCCAAATCACAAGCACAGCCAGCAATAGACAAGAGTTCCACCTTCCCAATGATGCCTTCCACTTGGGGATATACTGGACACATAAATACAAAATAGTTATGCCAGTGCTGCAGGTCTGCAGTCAGAGGACAAGGAGGCAAATCCAGACAAGTTAAACGCCACTGATCTCCAGAAAATAATAAAGAGCAGATACAGTACTTCCGACTGGACAGCTGCCTGCCATACTCAGTGCGACCAACATCCAAAGAGATCTAGTTCCTCAAGGTAATCCAATTTTGAGAAAGGCAACAGCACTGGCATGGAAAAACATTCCACAAGACATGCAGATGCTTCCAGAGAGATTCTCCTCCTCTAACCAGGGTGAAACAAAATCTCTGCTCACTTTTCATGACAAAATGTTCATCTGCCAGCTGAAAACCCAGGGACTAACTGGCTCTTCTCTAAACCAGCATCTTCACTGTGGCAAGGACAACTCAGGACACCCACGGAGTGCAGCTATTTTGAGGTACCTGAGCAGCAGGAGACACGTGCAGCAAATGTGAACACAGTGAGTAATCCTGGTCTGGGGCGGGGGGAGAAAGAAAATCTTGGTGGTTTCAGTCATCCCCACTCCTATACCCTGCAGTGCCACGTCCAGAGCAGCAGCCACTATCAGCTGCTGTGAGCCAGGGAAGAGGAGGAGGATGACTACTGCCTCCAACAACCTCACTGTTAACAAGTCAGAGGTTGGGATCACTGTAGGTGGAAACTCTTGGCAAAAACAATAAAGCAGCTACTACATATTTCAACAGGTTCAAAGTAACCTCAGATGTTAGGAGCAGATGCTCTTTTCCACCCCCTGGGATTTTGAAATGGTTTATGTGTTTCCTCCCTTTCCCCTAATAGGGCAGGGTGCTGAAGGAATTAGCCAGAGAAAGAGCCAGAGCAATACTAATTACCCTCAGCTACCCGGGAGACCACAGCACCTTCAGCTAATTGTGCAATCCCCACTCCCCCACTTCAGATCCCCCAGTGAGAAGGTCTCTTGCCTCCAGCATCCAAACTGCAAGATAATCCCTCTCACCTGTATTTTAAAAGGGCATGCTTGAAAATCCTAAGTGTCTAAAGCAAACTCATTACAATTAGTTTCCGCAGCCCATCCTATCACACGGGGAACGACTGCGCTGCCTGAGACAAGGGAACTGCTCGTGTCGACACATTTGACACAGTGCTGTCACTAACCCTGTTATTAGACTGCACACGTACCTGAAATCCACATCTGAGCTCATTGCCTGGAGCACTCCACGGCCAAGTCTCTGCAAGAGTCTCTCTCACAAAATTAAATATTAAACCTGCATCTTAAAAAAATGCCCCGTAGTTTCATATTTTTTAACTAAGACATTACTTTTCCACTTACATATTTTTGAAATGTTAAATATAGAACATTTTAAGGTGCATTTAGTGCTTGTAAAGAGCCGTGAAAATTGGATTCCTCTAGAGAGCAATCTGTAAAAGACAGCTCTCCCACTCAATTCCCCTTATCCATTTCAACCCAGTTGCAGAAAGACCTCCCATGAAAATAAGAAGAGCCCCTAAGTAACAGAGGGCCCCAAACTTAGCCAAGACTCAGCTGTGTCACCATTGTGACTCCCAAATTCAAGGCAGTAAGGGCTACTCGGTAGCAAGGGCTGACACACTAACAGAAAACAACGGGCACAGGAAGGAAAACTCGGTGAAGCCAGGCATTGCTTCTAAAAGCTTAGAACCACATGCACCTCAAATGTTGCAAGAAGCCCCCATATGCTCCGAATCCTTGCTCTTTCACAGAAGCATGACCCTGCAGGCAAACACTGAGGACACAGAGCCCTCTCCCAGGCTCCTCCACACGCAGCACAGGCTCCTGGAGCACCCAAAAGTGCACACCACAGTGAGGAGACAGGTATTGGCAGCCAGGCATCACATGAGCTCTCCTTGCCACTATTCCTGCTGATGCCAGGCCATCAGAGTGGCCAAGGTGGGAATTACAAAGCATCCCTTACTCTCACACAGTAAGACCACAGTCCTCAACCCCATGCCTGTCCTCTCAGCCTGGTTTTCCAAAGCAATAAGAATGGCTCCACTGCCCTTCTTTCCACCCTTCTTATTGACAGCCCTCCTTAACAGCTTTTGAACCTTTCAAATGATCTGAAACTGAGGTAGAAGGCTCAGAACAAGTTCCTACAACTTTCACAAACTGTCTGCCAGAGAAATTGGGCAGTACCCACGTGTTAGTTGTTTGCCAGAAGCCAGATGTCCAAGTACTATCTTACAGTCAACCAAACTCCGTGTGTGCAGCTGCAGAGAAGATGCCGTCTCTTATTGAGTCATGTGGGACAAGGAGGGAACAGCTGGGATTAATGCAGAAGGATGGAGAGAACAAGCACAGTGAACATCCATCCTACAAAACCCTCCTTCCCTAGTTCTGCAACTCATGGAAACGGGGTGGGGGGGGGGGGAGGTATTTAGCACACAGGAG
>VZTA01024971.1:0-19051 GCA_013398855.1 Mohoua ochrocephala | reverse complement strand
GTTTTGCCCTTGAAGTGTTTTGTTTTTTTTTTTCCTCCCGGTCCTTATCTCAACTCATGCAGCCTTTGTTAACTTTTTTTCTTTCTCTCCTCTGCCCAGCTGTGGCAGGGGAGGGTGAGCAAGTGACTCTCGTGGGTGCCTGGCGTTGGGCCAGTGTCAGTCCAACACACTAGTGTATGAGGTCTAAGGGATTTTGTAGATAATTTCTAGGACTTCCCACAGAAATAATCACCAGTTATCAGAATTACTGGTGAGACAGGGAGGAAGGGAACAAGAAGGCAGAGAATTCTTAATAATTTGGCAGAGCAAGTCCAACACACATCTGAGAAACTTTTTGCGTTACGGATTTCTTTGTCTCTTACTGTTTTTCTTCTTCTTACCTATCACCTTAGTTTTATGAGACTGAGGACAAATGCTAATGAGCCTATAATTGGCCTAAACCCCAGAAGATTACTTTGGGGAATTTGTATTTCAAATGCATGAGTTTTATTATTTTTGCGGATAATTAGCAGATCAGTTAAACTAAATAATTTCCTGCTTCTGCTAGGCATATGCAGTCAAATGCAAGCTTATTTTACTCCTACATACACCTACTTCAGAATTATTTGTAAAAAGGTTAAGATTTAAAAACACAGTGTGTATGGAGGAGGAAATTTACTTATGCTCAGTAATGATTTTTTAAAACTAATTAGTTTTATAAATCTTTTTGGGTTTTGCTTTTGTTATATGTGTACGTATTTTTCTTGGGGAAAATTTCTGCGCATCTCAAGTCTTTCATTCCTCCAACTCATGCTGGCAGTGCAGAAAGGATAGAAGTATACCTAGTTGTTATAATGTAAAAATAACTTTGCATACTTTTCATAAAGTTGATGTTACATAATACTGCCTGTCCTCCAATTTAAATTTAGGATGCTTTAGAAAGGAAAAAGATACTTTCACAGACTTCTCTCCAGGATTCAGTCTCTTTAAGGATCTGAAAAGTGTGGGAAGGGACAGAAATTAATAAATCTTAATTCAAACAACTCTGCTTCAATCAAAACTCATTACAAAATGGTGATTATTATTGGTCTTAAAAAAAACCAAAAAAAACCTTGACCATCATAATTATTTAGTATGGATGCAAACTCACTTGAAACAATCCCAAACTCAAATGTTTCTCTCTCCCTATTTCTAGAGTATAATGGAGCCCTTGTCAAATGTGTCCACTTTGGAGCCCTATTTCCCAGGTGTGGCTGTACACATTATGAAGGTGGAAGCTTCCTATTAGTGAGTTTGTACTTGACACTTCTCTGTCCTCTGAAATTTCAGTCACAAGCCATGAGTCCTTTCAAAGCTGTGCTGCTCAGATCAGAATGGTCTTAGCATCGTGAAGGAACTGGGAATACAGCAGGAGAGGTTTTGGTACCTTCAGGGCTTCTGGGATGGAGGTCAAAGGAAAGTTATTACATCCAGCACAGTCACAGCCATGACTGCCAGGTTCACTGCTGTGGAAGTAAAAACATGTGTAGTAAGTTTCCAGTGTTTTGGATTCCTATTGCTCTCCTTTTCTAGCAGCTACTGCAAAGTGGCATTTCTCAGCTAGAAAAGCTGGCATAAGGTACAAGAACATGCTATTTCTGCAACCACACGAGGATCACACAGAATTTCTGTGTGAAGAAGCAGATCCATCTAACCAAAAGTCTTGCACATATCTTCCAATGACAGTGTTAGGGAAATCAGCAAGAAAGGAAGGGGCAGCCATCACAGGCTGCAGTCAAAAGCCGAGGTTTCCACTAGGCCATAGCTAATCAGTTCACTAGAAGACAACGACTGGGATGATGCTATTGGAGAATTATGCTGTCTGAGACATGTCTGTGAAGATATGAGCATTTAAAATCTGACAGGTGCCTGAAGGAGAAGGTGATTCCTGGTTTTGATCTCAGTTTTAGAACCTCAGATAGTGTACATGCAGTCTGGACTCCTAAGCAAAGAGGAAACATGCTACCTTCCAGGCACAGCATTCTCTGCTTCAACAGGACCTAGCCAGCTACAAGAGAAGGTTCACAGCAACCAGGGAAGAAAGGGTTAAACTCTCCAACTGTGTATCTTTGAATGCCCTTGAGTTGTTTCAATTTTTTTTTGGTATTGTATGGAATTTTGTAATAGTTTGTCCTAATGCATCATTAATGGATAGACTGTGTGTGCTATTTTATCTCTGTATTTCTTTAGTGAGACCTATAGTTTACCAGGCCACAGTTTCTTATCAGAATTGGACAATAAACATACACTTCTAACGGCTCATTTATTAAGTTGGATACATTTATAAATCAAGCATGGATAACAAAGAGAAAAATTCCTAACAAACTAAAAGAACTTATAGAACAAATAAAACTGAAAAATTACAAAAATTGTTCTAGATTTGTTCCTCAAAAGCCAAATAAAAAAAGATATCTGCTAAACAATTAATTATATGTAAGGGAATCAAAATAAAGCAGCTATGTGGATGTAATTAGTACAGAGTTTTTTTCACTTTCCTTTGGGCCTCACATTGGGCTCCAAATAAATTATTTGTCCTGGTTTGAGACAAAATTCGGAGGAACGCTGTGAGAGGAATGTCTCCTCTATAGAAGGCAGGTTACAGCCACCCCTAGCCCACCAGGTTCAGGAAAAAAATTCCTCAAAGGAAAGTGAAAGAAGAGAAAAAGACTATTTATTTAACAAACGCACAGGAAAAGAATAATTCTAAATAATAAAACCTCTTCCCGTGGAGGGAAAACCTGGGAAGATTTTAGAGTCCTTTCTGTGGGTGTGGTCTCTGTCTCTCTCCTCTTTGGAGCTGGGTCAGCTTGGACCCCTCTGGGCTGAGGTGTAAGATATCCCAGTGAGGTTCTGATGTTCTGGTGTTCTGAATAATCCAGAAGAGAAGAAGAAAAAAAACCCAAAGTCCCAGAGAAACAAAAGAGTTTAACTCTCTGTCTCTCTCTCCCGAGAAAAGGAGCCAAGAGCCGGGGAAAGCAGGAAGGTGGTTTCCTCTGCTCTGCAGCAGCAGGAATGCAGGGCAGTGTATGTCCTTGAAACAAAAACTGTTTTGAAAAGTTCGTCTGTTTTTTTTTTTCTTTCTCTCGCACCCAGTTTAAAAGACACAGAAAGGCACAGGAATCATATCTGGGCATAGAGTGGTGATAGGGGATACACATCATAAAGTCACCCCAAGACAATGGAAAAAGCAATCTTCCCAGTTCCTACCACTTCCAAAATGAATGAAATGTGTAGACTTGGGGATACAAACAAGATAGATTGTGAACAGCATGTTAAGGCCATCTCTTAAGACTTAGGGCAGTAATGCCTGCTGAGCCATTTCCCTCTCTTTCTTTCCTTCTCTATCTCCTTCCTGTGGGTATTTGTGCTGTGACATGAGGTCAAGATGAGAAGCTATTCCTTGTTTATTTGAGTAAACACGCAGTAAGATAACAGTGTTGGGAATCCCACTTTTTCTTATTCTACCATTCCCCATTCTGCTGCTTATGTACTTTTGTGAATTTCTTCATCTGTCAGACAGCAAAAATATCTGATGCTGAAAATATTGATGGTATGCTCCTGGTTACAGAAGCTGACATGCTTTAGCCATGTGAATCTGATGAGCTGCCTAATCAAAGGTATGTTTGAGGGTTCTGAGCACATCACTATGCTGGATCTTTAGACCGCAGCTGAAAACCCAGTTTATTTTACTGGAAAGGAGTATGCATGTGATTTTGTTTTTACATGATCTGGCACTTAACAAAGCTTCAGTCTGAACCTGAATTTCTGCCATGTTCACAGCATTTTTATTTGGTATCTTAAAATGCTGAACTGCTAAGCCTTCTGTGCAGTTCTACAGAAGCCCTTCCTATGGCCACATCCACTGACAAAGGGCAACAGAGCAAATCTTTTTGCACACCAAACACATACGAGAGAGCTCTGTGGGGTGGGGCACTGTTCTTACTCTTCTCCTCCCTATCTGTAGACAGAAAACACACTATAGCATCTCTACAACTTTTCCCACACTTGCTTTTTTAAGAATATTAGAAACCAGGGATGGATTCTTAAATGGCGTTTTCCCCCTTCTGGTTAAAATACGTATATTTTAAAAAGCCAAAGATAAGTATGTCAGCTTTGGAGAACTGAAGCAAAGGCTGCAGGCATGGGAAGCAATTGAGCAAAGACAAGTCAGGCACAAATAAATAATGAAACCTTCCAGTTAACTCGATGTGCAAGCTCATCTCTAGAGTTTGCCCAATTTACTCAGATATTTCCAAGCCTAGGGCGTATGCACACTGGCAACCTTGCAGTTGTAGTTTGAAGGGATCTGAGCACCTGGAGATTACGTGGTGTCAGGAGAGAAATCATGTTGAATGTCTTTCCTGCCTCAATGAATTTTATAAATTAAAAATGTGTGCCTTGGGCTTACTCTTTTCAGAACGTAAAAAATAAACTTTCCAAGTTTGTTAATTTCAAGTTATTATTTTTTATTCCTTTGTATGCATGTCTTCATTCTATCCCCTTGATTTCATAAAAAGTCCTTGGTATAGGCATATTTTACCTAGTGATTACAATCATGACAGAATACCAGTTGCACCCCAGGTGCAATAGTAGCAATACAAAAATGAAAGACATGGAAAATGGAATAGCTTTAAGGAATGTTAGTCTTTCTGGCACGCAAACAAACTTCACAAACAATTGCCTGTTGCAAAATGTATGAATTACTAACAGAAAAATACTGCTGAAGTTGATCCCCAATGGTAGAATCTTTTCTAAAGTAGTACTGGTTATGCTGTGCAGTTCCGTTACATACTTTAAAATAACACAAGCCAAGTGTAGTTGTTTTGAGGGAGGCAAGAGGAAAGAAAGACTTTACTCTTGGGACTTTCATTGAGCAAACTCTTAGGAAAAAAAACAAATCTTGAAAATTAATGCTAAGATCAAAAACTTCCAACATCAATACATTATAAAGAGTACCTCGATTCAGCACTTTTATATTCTTCCCCATGCACAAGATAGACACAAAGTCTTTTGCAATTCCTAGCATTCCCTCTTCAGTAAGGTATCTTCACTCACTTTGCTACTCTGTGACGCAGAAAAAGAGTATTCACTCTCACTAGCTATAATAGCATGGCGAGGGAGGGGAGAGTTTGAGGAGTGGGTTGGTTGGTTGGTTGGTTGGCTGGTTGGTGCCGATTTTTTCTTGTGACATACAAATATTTTTTCTTTCATTCTTGTGACACATGTAGGAACAAGTATGAGAGAGTATGACCTCTCTCATGTGAATCTGATGAGCCAAGTATGTTACAAACATTGCACAAATCATTTTATGGAAAAAATAGGTGCAACAGAGATGAAGCATATATCACGTTTTGTTATGCAGCACTTAAATTCTAAATTAAGTATGAACTACACAACTGCACTGATGTGACTGATTCTGTTTGAGCATGGCAGCCTTGTAGCTTGGGAAGGAAAGAAGTAAGCAGCTAATGTTAAAGTTGATTTTCCACAAGAAAGACAACAAGCAATTGATGACTGGTCTTGTGGTAACTGCCGTAGGCTACTGGAGATCATCAGCCCTCCAGTGGCAGTGACTGCTGCATCGCAGCATTCATTTATTCACAAATAAGACGTAAACAAAACAGAGAAGCCCTGACTTCTCTTCAGTAAACTTAATTTGGAAGTAAACGAAAATTTGTAGAGAAGTCTTCCATGCCTTTAATTCTAATGCTAGTCTTTCAAGAATTTTTTCAAATTAATGGGCAATAAAGAAGAGCTCAATAGTCAGTTCAAGGTATATTTTTCAGCTTGTCTAATTTAGATTGGACATGTGTTCAAGTTGTGATAATCCTAACATATAGGTGCTGGATTTTATTTGTTAAAATTAGATTTGATGGTTCAATATTCTGCTTAGTGATTGTACCAAATCTTAAGTGAGGTACTATTTTTTTAATATGGAATAAGCAATTAAGGAAAGCTAGTTAAATATTTATTAATGTAACACACACTATAGTAAGTTTGACAATACCACCAAAAGAGTCGCTGGTGCTGCAGGTCTATAAAAGACAGACCACAGAATAAAAGCAGAAAAATATTTACAAAATCATCATCTGAAACATTCAAGAATTCATTTGAACAACTTAGTTTTCCCTAAGACTGGGTAACTAAAAAATAAAAAAAATTTGTCTGAGTGCAGCAGTAATCCATTTGCATTTATTTTGTCTTTCTGAAAGAATTCAGTAGGATTTCCCAATTCATAGACCTGAATTCATATGATCATTAAATAGATTAAAATGAGAACAAAAGAATCAAGAGAAAATAGAGAAGTGAAATCATGTGTGAAAAATCCATGTTCATTCTACAGGTTTACACTGTGCAAAGCAGGCAGTAATTCCCAATTTTGGAAGATTAATCTACTATTTAATGTTGCAATGTACATAGTCATGCAAAAACTTAGAGGTCATGTGATTCACATCAAGAGTTGAATCAAATGGACTATCGTGATGGAAAGAGCCAAAAGATTGCACTCACTGCTAGCTATAGACAAGATAGACAGACAAGAATAAAAGTGGTAAAGGCGGGAGACCAACCGAGCACCTGAAAGTGTGATTCATTAGAAGTGAGTTGAGTTGCAATGAAGTCTACTAAATAATGTTTATGTTCAAAATATCTTCACTTGAAAAATGAAGTCTTGTTGTTGAGAAGTTAGATTTTTTTTTTTCCTATATTATATATATATAGTCCATAGTTACACACTATATCTAAGCACATCAGCGAGCCAGTATTTCAAGTCTGAATTGGTCATGAAGGTATTTTTATTTATGCTCTTCAGTATAATCTGTGTTAAATCTGGGATGTTTTACTATTCTTTCTCTACTTCTGTTATAATTTGATGATGTTACAGTTGATCTTGGCAAAGTCAACAACCTGAAAACTGGCACTGAAAATGAGAGAATTTTGCTATTATTTGATGATCTCAAGGCCATGCAAATCTAATTATTTTTAGATTTATGAAGATCTCTCAACAGCACTTTCATCGCAGTGAGCTTAAATCTGTGTGCAACTATTGGAATGAAAACATAAATTTCTCAGTCAGTAATTTTCTTCAATGAACAATGCTTATCTTATGTCTACATTATTAAAATGATCCACTTCTTTCCACTATGTAATAGAAGGGCTTTTTTGTAACTTAAATAATTTTTTTACTGTATAGCATACAAATATTTCTCCAAAGTCTTTTTTTAATGTGCCGATTTCTCTATGTTTTATGAGTCAAGCACCATAATTAATTATTGAAAACAGCCAAAACTGCCTGTAATGCAGATGAAAATAAAGAAAAAATACATAATTCAGACTACTAGCACCTGCTCTTTTCTGTAGATTCAGAAATATCACCGATTTCCAAGACTTAGCTCTTGCATATGTACGCATTCATTTGCTTCCACAAAATGCTGATGTCAAATATACCAGAAAATGCTCATACTTTTTTCAATAGTTCAGGAATTTTATATAATCCTACGAGTTTTTCCTCATTATTTTTCAATACTGATAAAACTATTTTGGCATCATAAAAAATTACAAAGCTGTAATCCTTTTGCTTATTAGTACTTCAGATCTGAGATGAAAAGAACAAAGTCGTCACTTTATCCATTAACATAAATGAGAGAAAATGTAGTCTGAAGATATTTATTAAACATGGATTTGTTCTATTTTTCAATTATTTTATGTAAAGAAAGGTACATCATTTCATACATTTAATATACCTCAGTCAAAAGGTGTTTAAACTATAAGACTCTCTTCTCAATCTCATGTTATCGAGAGGTCACAAATCCTCTGACTCTATCAGATCAATTGAGAAAATCCAGAGTAAGGTTCTTCTTAACAAGACTACCTTGCTACTGTCTCATTATTCTGTCTACATGTGACAGTTGCACACAGATCTCTTTTTTCATAGAAATGTGCTGCGCATATAAATTTCATCTAAATGTACTGTAAAACCGATTATGGCATGTACCATATATCTAAGCAAATCCTGAAATAATGAAGTTACTTCCAAGTATATTGCACAGGTGTGCTGGTTCTGGCTGGGGTAGAGTTATTTTTTTTCTCAGTGGTGGCTGGTATGGGGCTGTGGTTTTGATTTGAACACAGTGATCGTAATAGACGTAGACATGTTTTTGTTATTGCTGAGCAGGGCTCACACAGAGCCAAGGCCTTCTTTGCTTCTCACACTGCCACGTTGGCAAGGAAGTTGGGGATGCTTGGGAAGTTGGGAGGAGACACAGCTGGGACAGGTGACCAAACTGACCAAAGGGATATTCCAGACCATGTGACCTAATGCTCAATATATAAATCGGAGGGAAGGAGGAAGAGGGGAACATTTACGCTGATGGCATTTGTCTTCTCAAGTCACCGTTACACCTGATGGAGCCCAGCTCTCCTGGAGATGGCTGAACATCTGCCTGCCCGTGGGAAGCAGTGAATCCATTCCTTGTTTTGCTTTGCTTGTGTGTGCAGCATTTGCTTTCCCTATTAAGCTGTTTTCTATCCTAATCCACGAGTTTTCTACCTTTTACCCTGCCAGTTCTCTCCCTGATCCCACTGGTGGGGGAGTGAGCAAGCAACTGTGTGGGGCTTGGCAGCTGGCTGGGGTTAAACCACAACAAAGGGTCAGACTCCTGGTCAGATTAAACATGCAGTGAGTCCAACTGTGCTGTTGCTGGTTCAGATGGCCAGAAAAAAATAAAATCAAGAAAAGCATAAAAAGTATGTAGGCCTTGTGTTACTGACATTTCTGGACAAGAAAAACAGGAAAAGTCCATGCAAGTTTTAACCTGCCTTACATCTGAACCTTGGTCTATTTCGTCTGCTTCTGTTGATGTGCCCAAACAACAGTGCTTCCAAACAAAAAAAAATAAAAAAAAAACAGGGCTAGAAGCCACAGAAGGTTTTGCTTGGGGGGGAATCAAAACATACCTAAGCATTTGTTCATCGTGAAAAAAATAGCACTCCTTTAGTAACTATTAAAACATCAAAGTCCAATATTTTGTTGCAATGGAAAACAGAATTACACATTTAACATGACACAAAAGTTAACTGGAAAAAGCCCTTGGAAATCTTGTTAATTCCTTCTATTTCAGATCATTTTACATCAAGGACTCATGATTTCTTTCCAGTTTAATAAGGATTACTTTCATATTAATTCAGGCCATTATGACTGTAGCCTCTTTCTAAGAGGCTTACATGAAACCTATTTACAACTATATATTACATGTTTCAAAGGGTAATGTTACAAAGACTATAAAGAGAAAATTTAAAAAATAAATTGATATGTTTTAATCTCTAAATCCAGTAAAAAAACAACCAACTAAACAAGCAAAAAGCTAGTGAAAAGACCAAATAAGCTCCAATAGTTTCAATTGTTCTATTATGAATACTGTGAGCTTTATTTCACTAGTAATTTAAGATTCATTTTAAATCAAAGAATCAGAGGGAACAACTCATGTTAGGGCTCTCCAATGAAAGCAGATAGTAAAGTTTTTTATGATTATTAACTGCCAAAATCTAGTCTAAACCAATCTCAAGTGAAGATTATTTGATAAATCATTCTATGTCTTCAGGCAACGTGATCTCAATTATCACAATTTTAGATATTTGCAAGGTCTTTTGGATGTACATTTCATAAAATCATAGAATCATTAAGGTTGGAAAAGAGCACTACTAAACCATATCTCTGAGTGCCACATCCACAAGTTTTTTGAACACTTCCAGGAATAGTGATTCTACCACTTTCCAGGGAAGCTTATTCCAATGCTTAACCACCCTTTCTGTGAAGATTTGTCTCCTAACATCATTTTCTATTGTTGTGGAATCATTCTATGCACCCCAAACTGGATTTCTCATTTATTTCAGTTTTGTCATAGTTGAAAAAAAAAAAAGAAATCCTCCAATGCAAAATTTAAAAAAGTTACAATTTTGTCATCTAACCTTTATTTGTGTAGTGAAAAGTTTCTGTTAAAACAGTACTGATGTAGCTGCATGCATTAATATTCTTCTCAAGTCATATAAATGCAGAGTATAATTAGAATGCAATTTATGGTTGTTACTAGAAGATGCAAATATTTACTTAGTTCACTATTACTATTGAATCTGAAATCAAAAAGAGGAATGGCACACAACATAATCAGAAAAAAGAACATGTAAATAATAGGACTTGACTCAAATAAATAATTTGGTTTTTCCTCTTTGTATCTACCGAACAAAGATTAATAAAACTAGTGATTTCCTTAGTACAGAAAGATCCTTTAGGGAAACATGAAGAAGAAATATTTAGCTAAAATCTAAACTGCAACATGATATGGATGCCAATATTGATCTCATACAACCAGTTTAATAATTCTATGAGGAAATAATGTATACAACATGCCTAATTTATTTTTTGCAGATAAACATTGACACTCAGATTGGAAAAAAGTTACTGAAATACATAATAGATGCTAGATAAACATTTAAAATAACTTGCAAAAGGGTGCTGCTTCTTTAGTAGCCTTAGTTGCAATGAAGAAGCTTAGTGAGATAGATTTCGATTTAATTTACCATGGCAAGAAACAGAATAAATCCACTGAAGTCAGCATGGAATACCACTGTAAAACAACATCAAGTCAAGTGAGGACACTAAAACTAATGCTGTGGAAGAAAAGCACTCAACAAAGGGATTAAATAGAACTCATCCTTACATTTTTTAAATACATAATAAATTTCTGTAATCATTTACGTAAATCCTGAGACCATTTTGAGCTCCTTTCATGTGTTTAGTGCACTGTGTTTTAAACTCTGGTCTTCTTCATTTCATACTATTTTAGCTCTGTCTGTAATTTTCTTGAAAATTATAGTTCATCTTCAGTCATTTTATTATTTAATTTCATTAAATTTCAAACTTTTTTTTTCTTTTTTACAATTGTAAATATTGCTCTGTCTTTCACTGCTTTAATATGCAACTTTGGGTCATACCATAAACACTATGACTTAATCTGACAGAGTTCATACATTTAAAATCTCTTCACTATTTTGATGTACAGGTCACTTCCCAAGACAGCTTGGAGAAATCCAAAGAGCTGCCTAAAATGGAACTGTTAAGCATTTGTAGTATGAAAAGTACAAGTTTAAAAGTTACAATATATCTAGTAGCTGATTTGAATCATAATTTATACTGTCAAAATTAAACAACTATACTTCTTTAAAGTTTATTTTTCTTGTAGACATTTGCATGTGCTTCAAAGAAAACACTTCATCTTTAAGGGCTGACTCATATTGATGCTAGTATATTTCAGAAATTGCAGTTTATTTTCATATTTTGAAGAAATTTTAACATCGCTTATAGAAAAAAAAGTATTGCAAGTCAGAGTAGACATAAATCTCAAAAATTAAAAAAAAACCTTTAATATCTTCATTGGAAAGCTGTGGAAGTCAGTGCAGTTGTTCTAGGCCTGAAATTTGTTCTTCTGTGGCATACGACTTCAATTACATCATAAAATTTGAAAAATCAATAGAAATCAAATGAAGGGAGAAATTATGCCAAAGGGAAAAAAATGTCAAAAATAGACAAGTTGGTATATTTTTTTATACCTCTAACAGTGGAGCTGCCTTGTGGATAGATATATTGAGACACTGCATCATTGTTCAACAGTCTTTAATCACTTACTAGAAAGCAGGACAACGTATTGCAAGATAAAAGTAGTTGTTATTTCTTAATTTCATTGAGCTCGGCTCCTTGGCAATAGCGTGAGCCATAAAATGAACTAATTAAGAGATGGTTTCTTTTTGTTATGTAACAGTATTTAATGTTGACAAAAATCAAGTTATGTCTTTCATTAGGAATAAAATGGAGCCAAGAACTTCTAGTATTCCCAATGTCTGCAGCAACTGGGAAATGCCATGACATTCAGCTAACAGAGGCACTTCTCTTCCACATACTGTTTCCTGTGTAATTAGGAGTTGGTAGATTTTAAATCTCAATGATAAAAATCACTACACACAATTAATTTTACTTCACATTTAGAATACTATCAATGCCTTAAGAAAATGTACAAATTAATTCATAATTTTATAAAATAATTTAAAAATGAAGCAATTTTGCTGATCTTTCAAACACTCCAATAGATCTGCTTACACAGATGAGGAGATTTAGTAAAAATTATTATTTCTATGAGAGGAAAGTTAGAGCCTATCAAAATTTCCCTTTTGATTTACTTCTTTAGAACCCCAGTTCCACAATGATGAAATTGTTTCAGCTGCCTGATTTTTTTTTATTCATTTATTTTAATAGTATCAACAAAATGTCTCAGTTTCATTGGAGCAATTGGTGGCATTAATATTAAAATAGAATTCTATCAGGAGATATTCAAACATGTCTACATGTGAACTAGCAATCTAAAATACAAGATTTTTAGGCCCTATGGAATGTGAGTTTCAAGAAATATGCCTCTGCAGGTCAAGGGCAGGAGAAAGAATTTTTTATTCTGCGACAATAGAATTTGTCTTGAAGCTGTAGAATTTTCCTGAGCAAAAAAAAAATAAGCTGTGTTGTGTAAGGTTCGTATAAGTATAGAATCTCTTCACCCACTGAATTGATGTTGAGCATTATTCACAAGAAAAATAGGTCAATAGATTAAGAAATCTTAGAATTTAAGGTGTTCTAATAGTGCCAGTTATGAAAGGTCAAACAGGTAATAACATAGAGTGTCAGACATCAGCAGCAGTGCCATGACCTTCTGGCAGCTTTTTTGTGTTAAACAGCTTGGATGTTGTCTCAAAGAGACTGCTAATCTTTGTGGACTATAGATTTATTAGTACTGCAGACTACATTTGCTGCTGGTACACTCTGCTCTGTTAGCATTTGCCAGTTACCAGGTATTCATGGATGAATGAACATAAATCACACTAAAATCCCAGTCTGAAATGGGGTTTTTTAGTACAACAGTCATAATGAGATGTTCCATACTTTAATATATCAAAATCTTCCTACTGGAAAAACTTCCACTGTTCAATGACAATTAACTGGCAATTAACAGAAGGCCGTTAGTTGCTTCTTCAGAAATGCTAGGGAAAGAAGGTGTGAGTGCTTCAATGAAGTAAATGAGAAACAAGGTGAAATTCATCTAATCAGGGAAGGAACTTCTCCACCTTACTTCCTATAGTAAGTGGCAGAGTCTTCTTTTCTCTCCAGCAATGCCTTTGAGAATAAGGGTGAGTCAAGGCTTTGTCAAGTGCAGGCCTTCTCTCCAGTGGCGACATAGAATGGCACCATGGATAGATATAGATATATCACAGTAACATTTTTTTATCATTTACATACGGTAGCAAGACAAAAAATTCCTTATTCATGATATCCTTCCTTATCCATGTGAGAACTATAGATGATGTGCCTCCTAGAAAAAGTAAGGAAGCTATCAAGAGCCTCACAAGAATATATATAGTATTCATTATTAAAACCCAATGATCATGCCTTAACACTCCTAAAATATACCTTGGAAGAAAAGACACTGAAAGGTATTTTGGACATACTTTTTCCAGATTTGGAATTCATTCTGAAGCAGTGGTGCAGTAAAATAGGTCTAGGACAATGAAGAAGTTGGAGAGAGAAGAAAAAAGAATACCTTCCACAGACTGGAAACAGAAGCTTCTTGTCAGTGGACGTGACCTGAATGAGGAAAAAGATTATTAGTATTGTACCAAAACGGTGTTAAAGATACTATTTGTTCTATCTAAAGATAGATCTATCTAAAGATAGATCTCATGACTTGAAAAAAGGACTCTCAGGAGTAATGAAGAAATCTTCCAATGATGGAAAATGGATGATATCACAAGACAGTGGTAGCACCCAACACAGCTTAGAAAGAACCAGAACTAAGCATACAAAAGAACACATTTTGGTGGAAATAATACAATGTACTGCCTATAGGCATTGCATAGTTACAACACAGAATCAGAATGAGATTAATGAATGTCCATCTATACCTTCCATCGTTTTAAACCCATGGAATCTTTGAATTAAGACTTCCTTAGAGTAAAGGCCTCTCTCTTTTTTTGTTGTTGTTATCTGTCAAATTCATGAGGAAACAAAACAAAATAACTGAATGCAGTCACTGTACTTGTAGCTAAGCACTGTACAAAGTCAATGACTCATAAGTTTTCATACAGAGTTAGAAAAATAGCCTAAAATCATTCCTCTACAAAAAATATATTATCTCAAATTTCTTTTGCATGGATGGGTCTCCTGATTATTTTCCTGATAACGTAGGCCCTGAAAAAGAAATGCATTAAATTTATACAAATCTGTTTGAATTCCCTCATATAGTTCTGCCTTAGAAAATCAGAAAATAAAGAAAGCCTTCTGTTTGTTAACTAATTTATCTTTTTGATTTCAGTAGTGTCTAGTGTTGGCTGCACTAGCTTTATTTTCACCACACTGCACTGACAGACTGTACCTGGAAAGTAATTTATCTTCAAATTAATCAATAGGAAAGAAAGAAAGGAGTGAAGGAAAATATATTCCCATTTTAAAAATTTCTGTAGGGTGCAGGTCTGGGCACATTACACAGCTGGACATCTCAGACACTGCCACCAATTTCATCTTGCTGAGAACTTTGCAATTTTATTTTCAGTTAACAAATAAACATGAGCAAAAGAAGCACACCTACACCCTTTGAAATGTCCTACATGGCAACAGTAACTTCACTGAAACCCACAAAATCATAGATGCAACTACTACACTTCAAAAAAGATACTGGGCAAACAAAACACAACAGTTGGATTTCCTGACTTTCATCTATTTGTTATGAGTTGCGAGACACTTCCCATTAGTCTGATACCATAGCTTAATAATCTTCAGTAAAACTAGTCTCTGAAATCAGTTGCCACACTTACTGGAGATGGCACTGGTCCTTGATAATGTGAATGTTCTCTGACCCATGAAGTTAACTTTATTAATAGACCCACTTCTGGTCAGTGACTCTGTGCTGAAAAAATACAGGCTGTTGACAAAGACACCGAAGAAAAAAAGGTCCCAGTGTAGACCCCCATAGTATTCAACTTGCCAAAGATGTTGAATATGACCACTTAACCACTACTCTGGGCCCAATTATCCACCCAGCTTTTTGCTCACCTAATTGTCTAGTCCTCCAGACTGCAACAGCTCTGCTAAAGACAACATAAATCTCAGAAGGCAGTAAACCACATATGATTTACCCTTAGTAAATCCATGCTGACTGTTCCCAGTCCTTTTTCCTTTCTGCATGTGCCCTGAAATGACCTCCAAGAGGACTTGCTCCAAGATGTTCCCAAGAGCTGAAGTGAGGCTGATGGCCTAAACATCCCTTTTGGCCCCTATTTTGAAAATATGGGCAACATTTGCCTTCCTCCACACATTGAAAATTCCCTGGATCTCCACAACCTGTCAAAGATTATAGACAGTAATCTTGCCAGCGCATTAGTTCTCTCCGCAGCCATGCATGCAGTTTTATCCAGCCTGAGTTGCCTGTGGAGGCTGAGCATGTACTAGAAATAAAACAGAAATTGAACAGCAGGAGATTGAATAGGTAGAAGAACAAAAGAACATTAGTACTACACAAGATTATATTATCAAACCCATTAGACTTACATGTCATATAATTGATTCATTTTCATATCTGTCATAAGAATCCTAGAAAAACTCAATGGGAAAATGATAGCAATGTGAGTCACAATTCTCTTTCATGATAACAAATCAGGCAAGTAGGTATGTTTGACATTTGCTGCCTTCTAATTTCAGAACAAACTGCCAGAGGCAAAAAATATATTAAAATTAAACTTTCCTTCCATCACCAGAGTATTAAATCACCCACTGGTATAGAAATCCTGTGTTCTTGAAAAAATAAATTTTCTTAGACAGTAGTAACATATGGCTTGTCCAAATACTACCAATAGGTGCGAAGGAGACCACATAATGGCTTGGGTTGGATGGGACCTTAAAGATCATCTCGTTCCAACACCCCTGTCATGGGTAGGGATACCTTTATTAGACCAGGTTGCTCAGTGACCCATCCAAACTGGCCTTGAACAATTCAGTGATGAGGCATCCGCCACTGCTCTGGGCGACTTGTTCCAGTGAACATCCTCACAGTGAAGCATTTCTTCCTAATATCTAATCTAAACCTACTTCCTTTCATTTTGAAGCCATTCTCCCTTTTCCTGTCGCTACACGCCCTTGTCAAAAGCCCCTCTCCAGCTTTCTTGTAGGCTCCCCTCAGGTACTGAAAGGCTGCAAATTGGTCATCTCCAAGGCTTCCCTTTTCCAGCCTGAACAATCCCAATTCTCTCAGCCGTTCCTTGCAGGAGAGATTTTCCATTCCTATAATCATNTGCTGTTGACCAGCACCTCCGGGTCCTTTTCCGCTGGGCTATTTTCCAGCCCTTCTGCCCCCAGTCTGTAGCATTGCATGGGTTTGTGGCCAAAGTGCAGGACCTGGCACTTGACCTTGTTGAATCTCATGCTGTTGGCCTTGGCCCATTGATGCAGCCTGTCCAGATCCCACTGCAGAGCCTTCCTGCCCTCCAACAAAGTGACGTTCCCACCCAACTTGGTGTGCTAACAGTCCACCCATTGAATGCATTTCTCTGCAATCTAGAGAGAAGGATGTTGTAGGAGACCATGTCAAAGGTTTTACAGAAGTCCAGATAAATGTCATCTGTAGCCCTTACCTTGTCCACTGAGGTAGTCACTCCATCCTAGAAGGCCACCAAGTTGGTCAGATGGGGCTTGCCCCAGGTGAAGCTGAGGCTGTCTCAAACCACCTCCCTATCCTCCCTGTGCCTTAGCATGAGTTCCAGGAGGATCTGTTCCATGATCTTCCCAGGCACAGCGAGGAAACTGACAGGTCCCAGGGTGCTCCTTCCTACCCTTTTAAAAATGAGTAAAAAGTTTCCCTTTTTCCAGTCTCCTTCACCTGGATGACCGGAACTTTTCAAGTATTACGGAGAGTGGCTTGGCAACTACATCAACCAATTCCCTCAGGACTCTGGGTCTCAAACAATTATGTACCTTCAGGATCTTCAGGTGATCATGAGCCTGATCTTTACTTACAGTGGGAAGTACCTTGCTCCCCCAACCCCCACCCTGCTCTCCATCCACTCAAGAAGTGTGGGAAGAGAAGTTGCCGTTGAAGACTGAGGCAAAAAATTTGTTGAGCACATCAGCCATGTGATATTCAGATATTATTAGAACATATGTAACATTAACTGTTTGTGGTTTTTTCTCTCTTTTTCTTTTTTCATTTTTCCTTTTCTTTAACTATAGGAAGAAACCAGTGGGACAAATAATGAACCCTGATCATGCTGATCAATGCAGTCAATCATCATGGGTTGATTGACTACCAAATGACTTACATTTTAAAGAAAAAAGATAAAAGTGCGCTAAAGTAGTTTACTTCCTTTGGAACTGTATGGTTGTATTTTCTTTCTTGCTAAGTCAAAGCTGCAGAAAATGATCACGATACAACCAAAGTTTCAGTCCTGACATGATAATGTTATCATGTTCTGCTACCTCTTGTAAATACAGAGTAGCAGCGAATTTACACTGGAGTTACATTGAGTCAACTTTGAATTTGGTTCCTGACCTGCACTATTGACTCAAGATCTCATTAGATCAATGAATCAGTAAGATGGTCAGCTTCTCTTACTTAAAAACTTGTCTAGCTGGGAGGCAGAAGATGGATACTCCCTACCTCAGAGACAGAAATGAAGGAGACTCTCCAAGACACAGCTTGGAGATAAGATGCTTAGCTGGGTACAGAACTAGATTATAGAGTGACACCATCAAGTAAGTCTAACCAGCCATGTGGCCACATTTCATTTCTTTACAGAGGCAAGGATTTATCCAGCAGATTATCTTTTTTGTAGCCTCACTATCAATCATGATTTAACAGCAGTTACATCTGACCTACTTTTCCATCATCACAGAAACCACTGTGATCACTACATGTGAATAGTGGCTTAAAGTGTATGTTCATAGTGACATAAAGTGTATGTTCAGCCTGTCTGCATTTCTTCTGTTTGCTGGGCTAAGCACAATTGTTGCAAAGGTTAAGTACTCACCTTCCCTCATCTTAACAAAAAAACCAAACAAACTTGGAACAGATTTTTCAGAGGAAAACATCACACTCCTTGTCATAGGCATAAAAGAATTTGTAAGCATACTAAAAAGTTATGCACCACAAGCATTCTTTGAGTGTTAAATCTAGAAGTTCTCCTGTGGCTTTCTGGTCCTCTGCCAAACATTCTTTCCTTCCAGGGATGTCTCATACAGTGCAACAGGCAATGGTCTCAGCTTTGGGACTGTGGCGTATATGCCAGATACACCATACTACCCCATGAGGAATTAATTCAATTTGCCTTCATTTGATTCTAATCACACATTCATCTGTTAGTTGTGGCACTGAGTACCTGCAGCTTACATTTTTAATTAACAGCACTGTTGTAGCTGCAACTAGGGGAATATCAAAAGTGCATTCACAATTCAGTTGAACTTTATACCCTTTTTTAATTTTACAGGACACACTGTGCCACTCAATTTTTATAGTACCTGAATGTTATTCTCTACATTTGCATCTTCAGCTAGATATAAACCACAGCGCTAATATAAAATTTATATACTACATGAGAATAGGGATATATTATATGAAGTTTAACAAGGTAGAATTCTGGATTCTGCAACTGGAATGGGGCAACTTGGAATGGGGTTGTGTGTATAGACTAGAGAATGAGAGGCTGGAGAGCAACGCCACGGGAAAGGACCTGGGGGTCTTGGTTGATGGAAAGTTGAACATGAGTCAGCAGTGCCCTGGCAGCCAGGAGGGCCAGCCCTGTCCTGAGGGGCATCAGGCACAGCATCACCAGCCGGGCAAGGGAGGGGACTGTCCCGCTCTGCTCTGCACTGGGGCGGCCTCACCTCGAGTGCTGGGGCCAGTTTTGGGTGCCATGATATAAGAAGATATTAAGCTCTAAGAGAGCATCCAAAGGA
>VZTA01024970.1:4363-42102 GCA_013398855.1 Mohoua ochrocephala | reverse complement strand
GGCTGGGCGCTCCCGCCCGCCCCCTGCAAACTTCACTTGTGGAGCGAGCAGCTGGCGCCCGGCCTGACGGGACCGAATCGCTTTCGCGTGTGTCGAAGGAGCGGCGCAAAAGTGATTTTTCATCTTGCTCCTCTCTGCTCTCTTTACAACCAAGATGCAGTTTTTTGTTGTGTCGCGCAGAATGGAAGATGAGCGCTGGCAAGTGTAGCAGGAATGTTTCCGTGTGTTGTTTATCCCGGCTGTCCTGTACCGTGCTAGCACATGGTTGCTGCTCTCTGCAGTGCACAATTGGGCGCGTTCATTTAATTTAATTTAAACTGCTGAAAGTAAATTTGTGTAAATAGGTGTCTAAACTCGGTGTTTTAGTCTAAAGAAGGCTGAGAGGGGATCTCAACAGCGCACGTAAATATCTCAAAGGCAGGTGTCAAGAGGATGGTGCCAAACTCTTTTCAGTGGTGCCCAGCAAAAGGACAAGGAGCGATGGCCATAAACACAAGAATTTCCACCCCAAGATGAGGAAGAACTTCTTTCCATTGAGGGTGGCAGAGCACTGGAACAGGCTTCCCAGGGAGGTCATGGAGTTTCCTTCTCTGGAGACATTCAAAACCCACCTGGATGTGTTCCTGTGTCACCTGCTCCAGATGACCCTGCCTTGGCAGAGGGATTGGACTAGATGATCTCCAGAAGTCCTTTCCAACCCTAACAATTCTGTGATTCTGTTAGATGCTGTACCGAGGCAGCAGGTGATGACATCTTAAACAGCCTCAGTAAGACTTTTCAGGGCTTCTCTCCTGGGACTCTTATTCATGGTATGCATTTGTTTTCCTTGTGGTTTTGTTATCTCCAAGGGGAGTGTTTCAGTAAGCATTTATCTCTGTGTAAGTGAAGAAGTTTTGCTGCTGGGATTCCTGATACTGGAAGCTGATCTGTCCTTTGTTCTTTGCTCTTGCTAATACGAAGTATAATCTTGTTTAACTTTTTAAAACTTCCTGTTGGGACACTGGCTTGTCATAGCTGCGTGTTGTGAGAGTAACAAGTGCTGTAGGTGTGACTGAAAGACAAATACCTTTCTTTTAAAAAACCAGCTCTGAAATTAAATTGCTCTTTACTTATCTATGGGTCACAGAATTTATAAAAGATCTAATATGCGTAGTTTGGAGTCCACCTGGATACTGACAGCTTTCCACAAGGTGCTAGCATGTATGCATGGAGTGAACATCCAAAATGTGTTAACACTTCTCCAGAGATCAAGAACTTATTGGGAACTGTGGAAGAAGAGTATATGTATTTTAAAATATTTTTCCTTTTGGGGGAGCACAAAAGAAATTTAGGTATTTTCATGACATAAATGTTTCTTTTGCAGTAGTCTGCAACCCTGCCATTCCTTCCTCCGCCTTTAGAAGGTTTTTCCTTGGTTCACTTATGACTAATGTCAGTGGGTTGGAAAATATTTATATGCATCTTTAATTAATTCAGGTTGACCAAGTACATAATAGGGTGATAGGCACTAATATCCCAGGTGTTTTTATGCTGTCACAACACCATATTCTGCAGAATTTTATGGAGATTAAAGAAGTGATGGTGCAAAATGGTGTACTGTCTTGATCTTATTCTGGCTAAGGTCTTCATCAATATTTTAGAAAACAGAAGTAGTGACTTACCATCCGTGGTGACTTAACATTCATGTCAGGTTTTTGGTCCTTTTATTTTAGCTTGATGCATGAAGCTGGATCCCCATCTCTCTCACATACAGTCTTGTGCTGAAGTTCACTTTCCTATTTCAGCCATATTTTGCTCCGCTGCTGTGTCTCTCTGACTGTCATGACTGCTGTTCATCTTATCACTGAACTCCAATGTTCCTGTGCACACCCTGTTCAAATAATGAAATAAAAGGCTAGTAATTGCAGGTTTACCTTTACTTTTTCCTCCTCCTGTTAATATACTGTAACTCTTTTTGTTGAACATTGATGTTTGGAATGAAATAGTACTTTTTAAAATGAGGAATTTAGGTGGGATGGTATTGTTCTTTGCTATAAAAGACTTTTAGAAAATATTTGCATCTGTAAGTTTGACAGGTTGACCTGTTTCTTAGCTGTTGGAGTTTCTGGGCTTTGTTATGTCAAGAATCTCTTAGGCTGACCTGGTGAAAATAGGAGTCTTACCAGTATTATAGTAGTTGTGGAATACTCTGTTCAGATGTGGGGCTTTAAAGTAAAGGAGACCCACTTTCCTTTCAAAGCTGCCTCTCAAAGCTCTTTGATATAGCACTTTCCCAGGGTTTTTTCAGCTGGTTTGTCAACAAAATGTCTTGCTTAAAACACAGTTCAGCATTGGTAACTAAAGGGATCTTACTGTCATCACTTGCTCATGAGCAGGTACTGAGGTTTTCCTGTACTGAAAAGCTACTGAAGCTGTTTGCCAATGACTCATCTTGCTGTGTAGAATCTAGAGGTAGGAAAGAATTAATTCAAGCTATTAGTTCATGGTGTGTGACCTGTCCAGATCTTTACAACCAACTGTTGCTTTGGGCTGTGCATCTCTGCAGCAGAATGTACTGAGCAGTGATGCAGATCATCCAGTCATTACTTGCAGTGGCAGATAAACATGAACTACTAATATCTCTGAGCTTGAGCAGATTCTGTAAGTTGCTATTGTGGCTACTGTTTAACAGTTCCGTCCATTTTTACAATCAGCAATGTATGGCTAGATTAAATAAGGGGAAAAAAAAGCTTTACCCATCTTTAAATGAGGTTTATTAGATCACATTACTAAAATATGCTCTTTTTTCCCCCCATTTTATTAATGTCCTTGAGATTGTATTGATGAAAGAGAACTGAAAACAGCATGTCAGTAGGATAGCATGGTATATCTTAAATTTTCAGATTGCTCTTCGTTGGATCTAAAAGTCGGAGACTTTCAGCCAGCTGACAGACTAAATAACTTGACTGTGTAGTAGAAAAACATGAAGCAGATGTGGTTTGCCAAGCTAGTTTTTATCACAGAATGAAGCAAGCTCTCTTGTCAGCATTTGACATCTCATACATTTTCTCTGTTAGATGTAGTTTGCTGAACCAACAAGTGCAGTTTGGTTGGCTGAAATGAAATCTTGTTATTTGGCAATCAGCTTTTCACTGTGTTGTACGGCACGTAATGTATTTCTCGATTATTTGGATTCAGTTTTTACTATTTTCTGCTCGACAGTAGCATCCTTGCTGAATATCCTCTTGTGCATTGTTGATGTTGTTTTGACTTCAGACTTGTCATGTGACTTAATTTGATGCCTCTGGCCACCCAAATACATTTATGTCCGAGAGGGAAGATTATGGGGATGACAAGTGTGTCTCTTAAACCAGCAATCTTGCCAAGAGCAGTTTTCAGTGCAGTTTTAGTATCATGCATAATTGGAAGTGATGTCTTTAAGTGATGATGAGTTACTCAAAGCATGTTGCATACAGATCAGTGTCTTGTTCAATGGTATGTTAATGATAACTTATCTCAGTGACAAAATTACTCTATATCAGGGTTATTTATAGTAATAATATACCTATATTAGTGCTGACATTTAAGGATAATAAGCAATTAAGATAATGTTTGGCATATGAAATTTGATCTGCTTTTGCCTGGCTGTCAATAAAATGCCTTTCTCGAATATGCAGATAATGAAAATGTTTAAATATGCCAAATAATGCAGCAGAAGTTGTTTCCCCCATGTCAAAATTAATATTGTATGGAAGAAACTTGTGATATGGGAAAATAGGATGGAATCCGAGTGATTTCCAAATTGCTCTGTACAGTTCTTCATTTTGATTTGGATATGTAAAATAGATTTTGATTATTTAAAGGCTAGAATTGTATCTTAAGACAGTCTTGGGCTTTATACATTAAGTTCAGATACCTGGTGGATCTCTTGAGTTCTGAAACTCTTCCAGAAATTCATCTTTTCAGACATGGAAGAAAATCAGTCTATCACAAGGGCAATGCTTGGATCTCCTACTCCTCCTCCTCTTTGGTCTCAAATTCACTGGTGTTCTTTCTTTTCTTTATAAGAAAACTTATGTCAACTTTGTCTTTCCAGTCTTGACCTCTGCTTCCTGTGAATCTCAACTCCGTAAGAAAAGATGGAGAGGTGCATTCTATGCTGTATTATTGCCGTGTGTTTCTCCAAAATTAGTGGGAGGATTAGGTAGCATTTATTTTGGGTTGGCACTTTCCTTTCTGATTCCTGTATCATTTTATATGCCCTGTGCACAGAGGGCTTGTGTGCTTCTCTCCAGAGCAGCTTTTCAGTGTGTGATGAACCGAGTGTTTGGATCCTCATTAACTGCCAGATTTCAGTTGTGTTGTGTGTCTTGAAAAGAGAGAGTTGATGGCTTCCTTTAGGAGAGCAGGAATTCAAAAGTGGTATGTAATGCTGAAGGGATGAGAGAGGACTGGGATCTTATAGAGCTGATGGGTACAGAAAAGCTGGAAACATGGATAAAGCCTGAGCTTTCTGTAAATGGAATGTGAAATTGTATACATAAGGAATTTGGAAGAAGCAAATTGTTATGAATGGATGAATGAAAACAGAGA
This sequence comes from Mohoua ochrocephala, assembly GCA_013398855.1. NCBI lineage: Eukaryota > Metazoa > Chordata > Aves > Passeriformes > Acanthizidae > Mohoua > Mohoua ochrocephala. The sequence goes on along the minus strand of VZTA01024970.1, from coordinate 37,530 downwards.
GCTGAGAACTGATACTCAAGATTTTAAAGGAAAAATTGTTGCTGGCAATGAACGTCACCATAGCATATTTCATCTTGTAGGAACGTGCTAAAAACAGTAATGCTAATTCAGTCACTCTGAACTGTTGAACTTTCTTTACTTGGGGGAAAAAGCCTAGTACTCGACTCTAAGAAAAGTTATTTTAGTTTGTGGTATGTACTGCTTACCTTTTGTAAAGGAAATAAAAATTCTTAGAGAATAAGATCTTTTTAATAAAGGTGCTAATTTTATTTTTGCAGCGTGCATCTATAAACCTTTTTGATTGGCTACAAGATAGCGATTAGAAAACTTATTTCTGGAAAGTCTGATACTGCAAAGAAGACCTATTGGTATGATAGACATTTCTGTGGTTGTAAGGATTCAGAGGCTGGACTACAGTGCTAAAGTTTCTGTTAAGAAATACCATTAAACTTATTTGAATTTTAAACTTCTTGCTCAGGAAGGCAGTTGAAGAGACAAAATACAGGGCTGCTGAGTTTCTGTGTGAACAGGTAGACGTTTAAACTTTCAACAGCATTAGATCATTCTTGTAAGCTGCAATTTATTTCTTTATTATTTTCTGGAATTTTTTCTTTCCTGCTAGATAAGGATAATTATGTTTAAGGTAGAAGAGTTAAGTGCTTTATAAGTAGTTGTTTCTGATACAGCAAATGTCAGATGTGTGTGATGCTGGTTTGGGTTTTCTGTCTTATGCAACACGTGATACCACAGCATGCCTTATCTTTCCTCTCTTCCTCCTACTCATGCTCTTTAATCCTCAATCAGGATATTTCTATCTCAATGGAAGTAGAACTCATTACACCTACATTTAAACTCGGGACTTTCACAACTCTGTGATTGTTGTTTTTTTAAGATCTTGTGCAATAAACTTAAAACCATATATCTCACTTAAAGTCATTGGTTATGCTGCATTGTGCTTCAATGCACATGCTTCAAAAAGGTCTGTAACCACTCATCTTGAGAACCAAACCTTTAGTGTAAACTGTTTCTTCTGTTGCATAGGTGTAAATGTTCAACTTTTAAGCGTATGTGGTCGTTGGGCTGAGTGGTCACTTGTGAGTAGTGTGTTCCTGAGATTAGATGACCATCAGAGATATGAATGTGTATGCGAGATCCAACAATTTGTGAACTTGTCAATTTAACCAGATATTTGTATTTTTGAGGTAGCTTTGAGATTCTGCTAAATTCATGTGGGTCTGCTCTAAAAATAACGAGAGGTTATTCATAAGTTGTTGAAGCAAAAAAGGGGAGTTCAGTTTGCAAGACAGCAAGAAGCTTGATTTGGCCTCCTGAGAAATCCATTGCCTATATTGCTTTTTTTTGTAATTGTTAGAGGTGTTTTGATTCAACTGGTTCTTTATGGAGATAAAAGGTGTAATAACATCTTCCATGCTGGTGTCCAGGAAGCTCTTATTTAGACCTGAAATTTCTGACGGTGGCTGAAGAACTAATGCAATGACTTTAAAAAATAATATGTATTGAAATAACATGTATGTAAAACTTCTTTCCTTAGCTAGTGTTTATTTTTGATTTTGAAATTGATCAGTCTCAAGTACTTCATTTGACTTGGGTACTCCATCATTTTTATGAGAGTAAAGACAAATCCATTTTCCCTTGCCCCTCCTTAGATTGTCTGTGTCCATGAAAAGCATTAATTATGCAAGGCAGAAAAGGCATAAAGTTGCACAAGTAGTCCATGAATTACACAACACTTTTCTCATTGAAATATTTTCGAAATAACTTATATCTAAAGATGAGAAGATACTCCAATAATTCTGGCCATGTAGCTTATTCAAGACTTTAATTTAGAAGGTAGATAGATAGATAAGTATGTGAAAGGAGGCTTACATTCTGTCTTAGTCTAGAGGCACTGATGTCTTTGGTCTCTTAAATTTAATAATCTATGAGATAGTGGTAGGTATTGCATTTTGAGATAGCTATGGGATTTTGTTTTTTAATTTTATTTTACTGTAAGTAAAGTTCTTTTTGTGAGAATGAAAATGAGCATGTATTATCTCAAAACAGAGATTTCTTCTAGCACTAAAAATGCGATAAATTAACAGGCATTAAAACCCAACCCTTTTAAGATGTGGACTAGATTTCTTGTGTTAAGCAAGGGCTAGAATTTCATTGGTAGAATGGACTCTGCTTTGGGAAAAAAGTGTATTAGGTTGTCTAAAGGTCTTCAGAAAGTTGATCAGAAGCTCTGAAGGGGGTTTTATGAAGAAAGCTCTTGTAGACTACAAAGCTTTGGTTGGAGAAATTCAACATCTGTTGCTGGGGTCGTCTTCTACTTACACTCCCATTGCAACCAGCTGGGAGAAATAGCAGCTTTGCTGCACATGCTTTAAGAAAATAAAAAGTCTTAATCTTACTGCAAAGAGTGAGGGATGGGATTCTTTGTTAGTGTAAGGATGGATTGTTGCATCTGTTAGAGCAGTTTGTCATCTCCTCATCTGTGCCCAGTGAATCAGACATGAGAGAAGGAATGCGGAATTCAGGCACTGTCTTCTGCTTTCTCCTGCTATGTCCAGAGATTCCTGGCAGTCCAAGTGAGGGGAAAAATGAGGAAGAAGAAACCAAAAGCCTTCGTTAAAAAGTCTGGATCTGGCACCTCAGGCGGGTGAAACTAACCATTCCATTCAGTGACTAGGACTCTGTGTAAGGCAGTGTTACCTTGGGCCTAGTGGTGAATATCCAGAATAAAAAAAAAAAAGAAAACAAACAGCAGGAAAGATCTCTTCAAGGGATGGGATGTGAAGGAGTGCCATGGTTCTGTCACACAGTCCCAGGCTGCCTGAGCCTGGAAGGGACCATTTGGTCCAACCCTCTGCCTCAAACAGGGTCACCTAGAGCCAGTTGCCAAGGCTGTGCCCGGGAAGCTTTTGAGTATCTTCAAGGATGGAGACTCCGCAACCTCCCTGGGCAGCCTGTGCCAGTGCTCGGTCACCCTCACAGTGACAAATTGTTTCCTGGTGTTCAGAGGGACCCTCCTGTGTTTCAGGTCGTGCCCGTTGCCTCCGGTCCTGTCACTGGGCAGCACCGAGCAGAGCCTGGCTCTGCCCTCTTTGCATCCCCCACTGCAGGCATTTAATGTACACTGATGGGATTCCCCTGAGCCTTCTCCGGGCTGAACAGTCCCAGCTCTCTGATTTTCCTCATGGGAGGGATGCTCCAGTTCCTGAATCTTCTTCATGGCCCATTGCTGTGCTCTCTCCAGTACCTCCATGGCTCAAGCAGATTGCAGGCTGATTCACACTGGAGTACGTGTTGGTGTCAGTGTTAATGGAGGCTTTTTCTGGAATTCTAGTTTTAAACCTCTGGGTCCAGGCCAAGTTTTGAGTTGGGCCTCTCTCTGAACAGAAAGGCCCATTCCACTAGAGAACCAGTTAGATTTTTTTTTTCAGCTCAGTAGCTGATGAAATGGATCCCAGGTAGCTTTAGAACAAAATTTGTAATTCAACCCCTGCAATTGTGTCAAAAAAAAAAAAAAAAGAATATGAAAGTTCTGGATCATTTTTCAATCTGGAGACTGGGAGGAGGAAGAAATATGTCAGCTGAGGATGCACATTGCCTAAGAAATCAGATTCACAGTATTTCTGTGGAAAGGTTAAATGCAAAGCAGACCTTGTTGTGTACAACATTCTCAGTAACGATAGTTCCGAGGGAAAGTGTCAACTTTATAATTCTGAGCAAATCAAGGAAACGTGGTTTAGACTGGCTTGTTTTCTCCTAACTGTATTTATAGTACTCATGAAGAGTTTCTTCTAGTAACAATTCTAGGAAAGAATACTGGAAAATAAAAAATGTAGGACACCAAATCTACAAAATTAGTCACTTTTCAAAATGCTACCTCACTCTTCTAAACTTGTTTGAAATTTTCAGGGAAGAATGAATAGTGTTACAGTCCTTACAAGTCAAAATCAAATAGTCCCTTCTGAAGTTTCTTCTGCTAAGAAACATATTTGTTCATGCAGTGGAAATATCAAGTGACCTCACATAAAATTAGCTAAGCTACCTAAATATGCTTTAAAACACAACTTTTCCCCAAACCCAAAGAAAACAAGAGAAACAATGCCAAACCACCCAAAATGAAAAAAGCCAAGAAAGGTGAACACACAAATGTAGTCACAACAAACCTGAGAAGGAGTAATGCTGATCCATAGCTGCTAGAGTTCAGAGAAGCCTGTAATATAGATCCATCAGTGTAAATAAATAATCCTTAGCTGCTGCTTTGTGTACTTCTGGGTGCTTTTTGATACTCAGGTGTAGCTATTGACTTAAAAGAAATGGCATGTTGACAGATACTGATCTAGGTTTGGAAATTTGAGGCAGAGACTAAACTGTTTTTAGTACTTCCAGGTACTGTGTGGGTGGGGAGGAGTTACTTGTTGAGTTCAGAGATAAGACAGGAGCTTATATTTTGACTACTATAAAATTATTCTCCCAACAAAGAGTGGGAGAATTTAAATCAGAATAGATAATGCTTGCATAATTTGAAGTAGAGAAAGCATTTAAAGATCTGGTTACATCAGTGCAGGATGTAATACATTTCACTTGTTATAACACCCAAATTGTAAAGTAGTTAATTTCAGGAGCCTGGAATTCAATGTGGCTGAGTTTATGGGCATAAAATTTGGTTTCAGCTTGCAGATCCAGAGCCTCCACTGCCTTTGTATGCTAGTGTTTCAACATGGAGATATATGATCTTGGTACCTTACTGGTTACCCAAGGCACAGCTGCCCTTCCTAGGGTGAAAGGGGTGCTGAAACATACATGAACGAGAAAGTAGATGCTCCACAGAAAGAGCTGGGTGTTTTCCACACAGAGGTAAATGTCAGTAAGATAGTTCTTGTTCTCATTTTAACGGGTTTGTCAAGAAATCAAATGTCAAATGGAAATGCTAGCTAGCACTGTGGGTATCAACATTCAGAAAAAAGGCTTGAGTTTTAAGGTGATGGAAGGGTTGTCATCCATTTTCCAGTTTGATCACGTTGACAATACTATTTCACACTCTTTGTTCTTTAATGTTTCGTAATGGTCTTTATAACCCTTGCTTTCAGAAGAAGTACTGTTCTTCACCAAGGTGCTGGTTCTGACAGAGAATCTGCTTGCCCTTCACTTGATGCCTTTCCAGGCTTGTTTGTAGCTACGTTGTTAAGAGACTACAGCCAGGCCATAGAATGATGCAGAACTGAAGCTCTGTGGAAAGAAGATTGAAAGTGAGCTCATCTAGCCCACGTCTCATTTTTCCCAGTACAGTGATGTTGTCAAGTGGTACTTCAGGCATATTTGCACCCACTTGCGCTGGCACTAAGACGTGCAATGTCACGTTGTCTGATTTGGTAGGTGGTTCACATGAAAATCGTAGTAGTATGCTTGTCTTTAAGGGATGTTCAAGGAGGCCACACTCTCACTGTTTGCTAGTCCAAAAGGGATTTTAAATCTGTGTTGGTCCTCAAACGTCAGTGAGTTTAAAAAGAGCATTCAGGTTAATGAATAGATGACACACATCATAATTATTTGAAGGATGCTATTCTAGTTTCCTTCAGAAATTGTCCTGGGATTCTTGCTTGCCAGGCTTGTTATCACTTTGGAGTTATTTGCCTGGTATTGTATATGGCTTAATACGGTTGTTATATTAATTTTTTCCCAGCCAGAGCATACAACATGATCCAGTTTTTCCTCACAGTAAATATGAGGTTCCTAATAGGAAAGAAAAATCAAATAATTCTGCTGTATACAGTCTTGCTGATAAAGTTCAAGGGACAATACATCCAGCATAATATTTTGGCAGCAAATCATCTCCTGTAGGGGAAGTTGGAACTTGTTCCTGGCAGAGCTCAGAACAGAGGAAAGGAGATAGACCTGAACCTGAATGACCTTCTTAGATGAATTAAAAGTAAAAAAAGGATGTGTGAGTTTGAAGTTTCTGCTGCTCTTACCTGAATACAGTAAGTTTGCTAAAAAACTGGATTTTAATTTTTTTTCCTAGTCTGCTGTATTGTTGGCCATTATTTATTCCATCGTGGTTTCATCGTTATTTCTGAAGTAATATCCTATAATTACCGTCTTGGTTTGTAGCTCTCTAATGGTAATAATAATTTTCATTATGGTTATCATATCAGTTACTTAAGATCCTGGAATAATCACTTCAACTTCAGAAAGCTGAAAGTTACTTGACCACTAGATGGAGTCCAGCGAGCGTATTTCAGTATCAGAAATCCTGTGTTATGGCTTGCAGTGTTAAAAGGGGTAGGTGTTTTGTGTCTCATGCTTAGCAATAAATGTTCATTTATTCAGTTTAGATTGGCTTGGACAACTTCCCAAAGTTCTTTGGGTTGTTCTTGGTATGTCTGTCCTCAAAGTGTATTTGAGTTAAGTTTGAACATAAGGCACAGAACTGGCAGATCCCATTGCTCATCTGTGTGGGTCAAAGTGTATTGTTACTTGTGTAAGAATGGACCTGTGAGAAGACTGAGCTTTCTTCAGCTCTCAAATATGAAACCTAAAACTATTAGCTAAGATATTTAGTGTTTTGCAACTAGCAGGGCTTTAAATCTGTGTGTGTCTCTCCATCAGCACGTACGTAATACATGTCACACGTGTACGTAAATCCATGTAAGATTTGAAGTAGCATTTCTTAGGTTGCTTCATTTATGCCTCCTCACTTCTCTAAACACATGAAAGGCATAATAGACACAAAAAATACCTTGTCTGGTTAGGACAGACTAAATCTTGCTCCAGTTTTCATAAGCGTTACCTTTTACTTTTGATGTGGTCTTTGACATTAGTGGCATCTTGTAGGAATGATAAACTGCCCCTGGTCTTCAGCCTGGTGCTGTGCTCATTATTTCTAATGTCACAGTAGTGTTTTGTTTCTGTTGGATGCAAATCTCTTCCTAAGGTCTTGTTGAGTGTGCAGATGCTCAGTCAAAATTAAATGGGAATTTAACTGTGCTGTTCTCAAGACTACCTCCTGGGGTAACTATATTGGCTTTCTTCTGAAGGATGGAATTCTCTTGGAGCTTTTATCTGTCTCTCTTTCAGTGGCTATCCCGTGTACCACCACAGAATCATGGAAATACACTGGCTGAAATGCAAATCTCTGGAAGTCACCTAGTGCAATCCAGGTGCTCAAAACAGATCTGGTTAGAGCAGGTTCTCAGAGACTGTGACAATCTGGTTTTAATATCCACAAAGATGGAAATACTTTAACCCCAGTAGCTGTCAACCTTCATGGTTAAAAAAAAAGTAAATAAATAATTTTATGCAAATGGAATATTCTGTGTCCATTTCCTCCTGTTCTATGACTGTGCTTCAAGAACAGTCTGGCTCTTCTCTCTAGCTTCCCATTAGGTATTGCAACAGCAGTAAGATTTCCTTTTAGCCTTCACTTAAGGCTGAACTATGCAAGATCTCTTATATTTTTCTCATACATGAAACACCATGATAGCCCTCCATTAGACTCAGTCCAGTGTGTCAATATCTTTCTTGCACTGAGAAGCCTGCTCAGCATGTTCAACTTGCTGTTCAACAGGATGCCATCCTTATACACTCATCCAGACCACATCTAGCTAATTGGGGTACAAGGATGCTGTGGGAGACTGTCAGAAGCATTCTTTTACCAGCAGTATTCAGTGTCCATTGCTATCTCCTAGTCCACAGAACCAACCATCCCATCACAGAAGGCAAACAGGCTGGTCAGGCATAATTCGTCCTTGGTAAATCCATGTGGTCTACTTAGAATTGATACATATCTCTTACTCTTTGTATGTCAGGAAATTGCTTCCAGGAGGGCTTGCATCATAATTTTCCTGGAGATTGGAGTGAATCTGACCAGCTTGTAGTTTTCCATATCCTCCTTACCATTTTGGAAAGCAAATATGAGGGTTCCTAAGGATAATCCGTATTCAAACACATGCTCTGCACTAGTTTTGACAAATCAAGTGCTTAAGAATTTTAAGACGAAATAAAACTCACTGTTGTGGCCACAAAGAAACTTTCAGCATAGTTTCTTCTTTCTGAAGAAACATTAGTTCTTGAAGAGAATTATCTGGTAAAACTCTTCTATGAAATCTGCATGCAGCAATCGTTGCAGAAACAGTTTTTGCAACAGGAACCAGAACCTGAAATTTCTGGTCCTCTGTGAACACTCCTATTAAGTATGAACTCTTTTACATACACTTCTTTTTATCTTGCAGGGCTATTGGATCTTCAGTTCTTTTCTGCAGCACAGCTTTTTCAGGCAGAAGCGAGTATGTTGCCTTTGGAATACTGTCACTGGATTGCTAAGGCACTCCAAAGAATGCCAAGTGATGTTGGTTTTAACCTCTGGACTGGGGGGGCTTTAGGGCCCCATCTTTAGTGTTCTGAGCCAATATACAGGCAGCTGCCAGATGAGAGGTAGTGCTCCACCTACAAATACTGTCATGGTTTGTGAAAAGCGGAATTCGGTCAGGATGGGAAGATCTCTAAGAAACCAGATGTTCAGCCATGTCAAGATGGCATCAGTTTGGGCATTTTAAATGTCATGGACAACTTGGTAGGTAAAAGTATAAGTGCCTACTTCTAATGTTTCAGGAGATTAAGGATATTTTTGTGGCTGTTAGGCTAGGACTTAGGTGCTTGAATTCTGCTTAAAGTATGGTCTCTTGCAGATATGGGCCTGTATCTTCATGAAGTGTTTTCCTTTAGCAGTGGCTTTTCTGAAGACAGACGCATGCTTTGTAGTAGCACATTCAACTGGAAGGTCTCCCTAGCTTGATCTCTATCTTCTTAACTGTTCATTTTCTGTCTAGGAGCCTCTAAGGTCTCATTTTGATAGTGAGAATTTTATAGGATGAGCTGAAGATTTTATATCAACCCAGGTGGATTCCCTAACCTTCACATCTGTTAAACATGGTCAAATGGAAACTTGTAAACATTGTTTAGAACTATCTGATTGCTAACACACATTTAATTTGTACCTGTGTCATTATGCTTCTTGGAACTCATTTGGTTGTCAGAGGGTTGCTTAACATGTTGATTTGAAATCCTCCAGTTCCCAAGCGTGAAGTGATTATTAGTAATTTACTGTAATCAGAGGAGTGGTTAGACCCTTAAAGCAATTTTGTTTTTTGGAAGGAAGCTAGAGCTTCTTTATTACTTTTCCAAAAGACCGTGTCTCAAAAATACATGGTTCTGATCAATCTGGAGCTAACACAGCTAATTAATTTTTTTGTCCTCATGGTGCAATCAGTAGAGATTAAATATAGTATGTAGCAGGGAGGAGCTTGTTGCTCCCCATATAAACAGGTGGTTTGGCTTAGGGGTGTAATATTTGCAATGTATGCTGATGCAAATAGCTCGTAAGTGTGTGTGCTTCCTGGTGCAGGCCCTTTTTCGTGAACCAAGAGAAGATAGGCATTAGTGATGTCTCCTCCTTATAGCCTTACGTTCCTCCCCTCCACTCTCTGCCTTATGGAAAAAGGCCTTTCCATAACCCAGGCTCACCTAAAAGCAGTTTGCAGTGCATAGCTTGCTGCTCGGAGGTACAGTCTGGGCTTGTTCATGTATTGATTTGTTCTGCTTTGGTTTTTTTACCGTTGGATTAAGACTTTTAAAAGAATTTTTATGGCCTCCCGTTTATCCTGGTTCTGGCCAGGACAGGATTAATATTTGCAGTAACCAGGAGGGGGCATGGCTGGTTCCCAGAGGTTATTCTATACCACCTTCTGTCATTTTTCAGGGTCGGGGGAAGGGGTCTCTGGCAGTGGGGGTAGCGTGGCAGTGGTTCAGGTGTTACCGGGTGTGTGTGGTGAGCAATGGTGTGATTCTTGTGCACTGTTATTTATTATTGCTGCTGTTACTGTTCTCTTATTCAATTGCTGTTTCCAGTAAATTGTTCTTATCTCAGACTGTGATCTTTACCTTTATGCCTCCAATTCTCTTCTCCAGCCACCCACTTCTCAGAAGAGAAGGGGGCAGTGAATGAGTGGCACATGGTTTGGAGTGTTTCAGTGGGAACACGAAATTGGGGAATGCCATTCTTAAATCACAACGCCATTTCACTTTGAGGTGTGATACTGAAGTGAATAATATCACATTGCGTCACATTGCTGCCTGGATGGTCACTGCTTCTGTGGTTGCTCATTACAATTCGAGGAATCTCCTTAATGAAGCTGGAAACTTCCACTTTGCACAAAATTAATAAAACATCTGTTTGTTGGCAGACTTCTTTGCATTGTATACTATTCAGATTTCTCCTCTTCCCTGTGGTTTCTTCTCACCCCTCATGTCCCTGTAATTATTTCCCTTTCAAGCTCTATTTGGAACCACAGAGTCACAGAATAAGCAGAGTTGGATGGGACCTGTGAGGATCATCAAGTCTGACTCCCGGCCCTGCACAGGACCATTCCCAAAAATCACGCCATGTGCCTGAGAGTATTGCCCAAATGCTTCTTGAACTCTTGTCAGGCTTGGTGCTGTGACCACTTCCCTGGGGAGCCTGTTCCAGTGCCCAACCACCCTCTGGGTGAAAAACCTTTTCCTAATATCCAGCCTAAACCTCCCCTGACACAACTTCAGGCCATTCCCTCAAGTCCTGTCCCTGGTCACCAAAGTAGAGAAATCAGTGTCTGCCCCTTCTCTTCCTCTCAGTGAGGAAGTTGTAGACTGTGATGAAGATGCTTTTCATGTCATTGGTGTTACCATCGTGTTGCTCCATGTCAGTTTCAGTTGCTGTTTCTAAAATACTGTAGAAACATGATGCTAAATTTATTCAAGAAATAGTTGGAATTAAATTTTCTCTTAATTGGTTTTGAATTTGAACACCTCCCAGGGTCATTTCCAGCCTGTCTTAGAATATGGTTCTGTCATGTGTTTGTCTTTCCAAAATAAATTTTTTGTCTTCCTGTTTCTCTGCAACCTACTTAGTATTTTACAAGTAAGGTAATTTTCTAGACATTTGGAAGAACTGTCTAGTGCATGATAACGTCTTGTTAACTGACCTGTTTTTCTCATACTCTCTGAAGACATAAGCTACTTTTTCTTTTTTTTTTTGCTAGAGACATTTGCTATTATGAAGTCTTTAAAATTGCATGGAAAACCCTCTAAATAGTGCTTCCTTTTAATGATCTCTTAACTGTTGGTATCGTGTTTGTAACCTGAACTTTGTCAGGTCTCTGTAATCCTACATTTCAGATGGGAATGGAGTGGGCTTCTGCACTAGAAACAGTTAACTTGAATGTATTTTTGGGGAATGCCTTCTGTGGTAATTCCCATGACTGTTTTCCCTTACATGTTTGCAAGGATGTCTTTATCCAGCCTTAGTGAATGGAGCACTGCGTTTCCCTCACTGACCTACTTCTTCTTTTCAAAGAGGGTAGGATAGGTAGGGAGACGTTGCTGTGCAAGGTTCATGGTTATGTATGAGGCATCTCTGTCCTTCATAGTAGAATTTATGCCAAATTCTTCACCATGACCTTCTTTGTTCTCTCTCATCAAAAAGCTGTTCATTTTTAGCAGAACTGCCTTAAAACAGTTGGTATTTCTTACAATACGAGAAATGGTCTAACTTCTGCCTTTGTGAATATGGGACTGACAGGAACTACTTGGATCGCTGTCAAATATTGTTGGGTTTTTTGGGGTTTTTATTGATGTGTCTGCATGTTATTATGTTTTATTTGGGTTAGAAAGGTAATGAGAAGCATATTGACATATATTAACTAGGCAGATGTTAGGGAAAAATGCTAATAAGTCTGAAATATTTCTTGTAAATGTATTATTATAGCTTGCAAATATTTCCTTGAGAAGGAAATTTGCATGGGGGCAAACCTGTAGCTGACATCTTGAATCTGTTTATTTCCTCCCTCCATGCTTTTAATTTAGCTTGTTTTAACTCCACTGCGACAATTTTGATTTTGTAAGATGACTTTTTCATCCAGTTTTACAATTTGATAAGTAAATACATCTCAGTACTTTCAGTTTAGCAGAAATATAAAACTCACAAGCAGTCTCTGATGGGGTGATACAGCACTCTTTTTGGTGTGGATTGGGACGGTTATTTTTTGCAAATTGCTTGCCTTTAAAAGTAGTTTTGAAAATTTAACATTTCTTCTCAGTGTCAGTTAAAGATATTCATGTACTTGTACAACAGGTACCGGTGCAGTATGTGGAGTTGAGTCCTGTAGTGATAAATTCAGTCAGTACAGGTGTGAGTCACTATAAAACTGAGAAATGTATATGTTTTAAATTTCATTCTATATTTTTGGTTTAGAGGCGGATGTTGATCTGAACTGGATGGTCTTTTTTTTTTTTTTTTTTTTTTTTCCCCTTTTCTTTTATGACTATTGATTATTTGCAATCAAGGACTAATAAATTCAGTTTTTGGCAAGTGGGAATTGACGGATCACCTTGCACGCAAGAAAGAAAGGGAAAAGTAAAGGCAGTCTTCAGCTCCCTTGTGGTTTGCCTGAACTGATAAAAGCATGCTCTGACATACAGATCTGATTGCATGTAGCATGCTGCTTTCTTTCCATAGCAGCAGTGATTTAAGAACTTCCCTGTCGTATTTTCAGGTTTTTATAGTGAAGCTTTTTGTTTCAGACATTAGAAAGCACATATAGGTCAAGTAAAGAAGTGTTTGCCAGTACGAACTCTGTGCTAAGCATTCTGGGAGACTGCTTTCTTGCAGCAGATGAGGATTCTTTGTGGCTGGCAGCAGAAACTGCAGCAGTATCTTTGCAGTTTCCTTTCATCTTTGATTATGTTCTAAGGATCTCTGAATGTAGGGGCTCTTTCCATAACCCCTTGGAATATCTTTTCATCTCTGTGGTGGAGTACAGCACGTGCTGAAAGGTTCCTGTCTTCTACAGCTGAGGTATCCTTTGCTTTTCATCGCCCTCTGATTTTTTGTCTTCGGCGGCTGGATTTTTGGCAGTGTTTGGCTTAAGCAAATAGGATTACATTTCAGTAGCTGATGGTTTCTAGTCAAGGAACATACTAAATGTGGGACATAATGAGGATTGTACAAAGAAATATTTCTGCAAAGCACAGGAAAATTACTCGAGTCGAGCAACGGAAGAAGACATTCTGCAAATGCAATCAGGGCTGCTAGAAATGCAAAATTCAACAGATTGGGAATGGGTTGCACGACAAGTGTGATTCTGTTTAAAGGCATTCGTACAGTTTTTGAGAGAAACTGTGGTTATATATGCAAACAGCCAGGGGAAAACAATGCCCTTGAATACACAGCATTCAGCTTGCCAGATGAAGATTCGGAAATATTGATTCATTCATTCCTGGTAAATACTAACTTGTTTCATTAATAATTTTATCTGCTGGTTGAAAGCTAAACTAAAACCAGAATAGCATGTTTGTTTAACACCTGCTCTGTACAGACATGGATCTATGTCTTGTCCGGATATTGTAGGATGTTGGTGCATGTATGTGGCATGTTATGTGTGTGTGCATGCAGCTGTAATGTTAAAGCTTAAGATTCATATTCCTTATATCGTTTAGATTTGTATTGATAGCTCTGAAGAGTTTCCACTCTGTAATTGTTATAGAGGATTGTCTGCTGTTAGATCTTTCTAAACATGCTCTTGGAATGTATTTGGCACTTTGACTGAGGAACAACTGATGATTATGTTATTTGAAAAAACTGAGGAAGGCATTGTTGAGGGAAACAGTAACCCAGCATTTAAGGTTTATTTTTTTCTTACGGATTTGAGTGTATTTTTTTCTCTGAGACTGTTTAACCGTTCTATTTCTGTTTAACTTACTGAAAGGGATACAGGAGCATTCTAGAAGAAAAAAAAATGGTTAAAGGGAGCAATAACTGTTTCCTGAACCTGCTTTGCTCTCAATGGCTTTTTAGGTGTTTCCCGATGTAAAGAAACAGGGCTTTAAAGTGAGACTGTGGTCTTTGTACCCCCCAGGTTAATGACGTGTTTGTGCGTCAGGTGTGTTGCATTTAGGCTTGAGGGGGTAGAATCGCAAGAGCTAACTAATGTGCACAGATTGCTTCACAGTTGGGCTAGTTAAGGATTTAAATATTAATTTAAAACAATTTGAGTTTACTTGCTAATTGCTTTGTCACTGGCTTGGTAGTTGGGATAAGAGGGGCGTGGTACGCTGAAATAGCTGGACAGATTTTGACATGCTTGAGTCTTGCTGGCGTACCCATGCTGTGCAATTGCAGCTATGGAAAGTCTCTAGAAATTTCATAAAGCTTTGTTGCCTTTGTGCTGTTCATGTCCTTTTTTTGCAGAAATGGAATGCAAGGAAAAAAAAGGTGTGTGGTTGCACATATGTGTGTATCTATCTATCTGTATGCACGTGTGTTTGTGAACGTGGATACACACACAAGCTTCTAGGAAAGAACACAGAATAATCTGAGCTGTCTTCACACTTAAAATAACTTATTATATGTATATTACCTTTCGTGATAGTATTGCATTTGCTTAATATGGTTTGATATTAAAAATAAAATGGCTTCCTCTGGGTATTGGAAGCCTTTTTACACTGTTAGCCATTTTTAAGTTAGCCTCATACAGAAGATTGGTAGAAATTTGTTAAATTCTGTGTAATGAACACTTTCAATAACTTTTGTAATGCATTGATTTTAAGACCTAACACCCTTACTGGCCTGGAATTCTATGTATAGTTAGGTGAGTGAATGAAGAAATACTTTTTTTTTCTTTTTTTTAGTGTAATATGAATTACTGTAACGTGGAGTATGCAGTGAAATTTTTTTTGTATATATTTCTTCTTTATTTCACATGGTACTGTTCCAGCAATAATTTTTCTTTAATTTAGTCCTACAGAATGGGTACAAACTGGCAAGATTAAGGACAAGATATGCTTAATCTGCCATTTACAACTGAAGTTCCACATCTGTCTCTTAGGGGGTTGGACTTTTTTCGACTCCAAAATGTCTAGATGCTTTTAAATTTTTTTTTTTAAATTTTCCTGTATGGCTTTGTTAGCTTGGTTTAACTGGAATTAGTGGATCAAGATAAGATATTTTCCTGGGAAAAATACCTGAAGGTTAGTATGGAGGAGTGTGCGGAATCGAGGGGTCAGAATGACTTCCTATTCATTGTACTGGACCAGGGTCGTCCATAAGAATAAAAGTCAGGGTTTTACAAGAAAAAAACAGGACTTTGTTTAAAGGTCATGCTCTTGATAATCAGAGCTGACGCTGGCTGTTGCTTTCTTAGGTGTCATCTGAGGCTGGGGAGCAGTTGCTACCGACTTACCCGTGAAGAGTGGAAAGTGGGATTCTCTGAAGGATGGGAGGAAGGGGAAAGATGCTGCAATCCTGGCAACAGTGATGAGTGATTTTATGGAAATAAAATAAGACTTATATCTCTTAAATTACATAATGTCTGTACTCTTTGGTGTTAAAGCTAGCTTGTCTAGATCTTTCCCTTCCAAAGTGGTGGCTTTCAGGGGGAGAAATTACGTTGGTCCTCACTGAGAAGGTGTGCACTGAGGTGAAGGCTTCAGGAATCTCATCTCTGAGGAGAACCTGTGCGGCCAAGACCAAAAGAGTGACACCAAAAGCAGTGTCACTTGCTTGTGCTGTTTTTTATTTTGGTGATTGTTGCAACAGCTGCGAGTGGGTGTGTGGTTTCACCTCTTTGTTTGTGCTGTAACACATATCTGAGCTGCAATAGCTTAGCCTGTCTTAGCTTAGCCTGTTTGGCTGTACCTGCTATCAGGTCTGTGGAGCCACTTTGGATCAAATATCTCCTGATACAGAGCTGTTGTCAAAACACCAGTGAATTTCAGGGAGTCCTTTAATTTAACAATACATTGATCCTCTTGTAAAATCAGTGTTGAAAACCTGAAAATGTGCTGTGAATAGGAAACTCTCAGGAAGTAGCTCCCTTTAAGGAAAAATCACCTCTTCTGAAGAGAAAGTAAGGAGGCAGAGGCAGTTGATTTAGCATATGGTTTTCTTATTTACCCTTTAACCCAGATGTCAGGAGGTTAAATCTAAAGTCTAGTTAAATCTAATTACAGTTTTATCTTAAGAGAGCCCGCTCTTTTGATTGCTTGAAGGAAAGATAAAATAAAGCCCATGTGAGAATGTCTTCTCAGGAGTACAGTTTATTTCTGTCCATCTCATGTCATTCAAACTTGCAATGAAAATGCTGTATCTTAGCTTCTGGAACATTTCTAACCTATCACTTTGTGTTGCTAGAACACGGGATCTTGTAGGGTCTTTAGGTCCACGTGGATAAGCATCTTTATTTTAATAAAAGGTTATAAATTTTGTTTGAGATGCTGTTAAAAGTTGCATCAAAATTAATGAAATTATAATTTCCCCAAATGCTCATCTTGGGCATGTCTATTTTTGGCAAATGTTGAGAAAAGATTTTAATGTGCTTAATTTTGTTGTAAGTTGAAGGATATAGTTTCAGAATACTAGCTTGTATGCTTATCTACTTTACTTAGTTTGTCTTAATTTTCCTGTGATTTTAAAAAAAATTAGTTTTCAGAATGATATTGCATGTTACTTCTTTTTTTATTCATATTCTGGGGTTTTTTTTTCCTTGTTATCACTACATAAGCAATCATTATCTCGGAGTCAAATCTTAATGTACAAGTTAGGTCCTAAACAGCTGTTTTGGGTGGTTGACAAAGGTGGAAAATGAACAAGGGTTGAATGATGTGGCGATAATAGAACTAGCAACACTTAAAAAGTTTGAGGTTTGCTAACAAGCCCCTTGAAGTATTCAAGGATGAAAGAAGCTGGGCTGTGTGTGCTACCAGCACCTATGAAGGAGCTAGAAAATTCTGAAGTGAGACAGACTGGGCTGAGGGGCATTAACTTTTTTTTATGTATTCATCTGAAAATTGCAGAAAACAACCCCTTTTTTTCCCATGCTTGAAATGCTTTCTGCTCACTTTGCTTCTAGTGGCCTATTAAGTGCTGCCATTTCTCTCATTAAACTTCAGAACCTTATAGTTTGGTAAACCTACTTAAGGTAGTATGATAGCTGTAGCTTGTGCCAGATGGGGCCTAATAATTTTAAGTAGTCTTTAAATTTATTATGTCTGATGTGGAAAATACCTGTTATTTAATTTGTGCTTACACAATTTCAGAGAAGAAACGTGGGGCATTCTGAAATAGTACACGTACAGCTTTTAATGGGGTAGATTTAGGTATTGGCTGGAAACAAAACCTGCTACATTTTAGTAGCTGCAGTTCCTTAGTCTGTGTCACCAGTTGACTTGTGTCATCATTAGGTGTTCCTGAGTTTTTCGGTGACTGCTTTTCCTGTGCTGCTCATGAGTCATTTGGTTTATTAATAAACTGTGACATCTTTAAGATATACCAAAGTCTGGGCATGTGGGAAGATTGACTAATGGCAGCAGTGAGCTACGTCATTCCGGAAATAACTCCACAGAAGACATTCAAGTGGCAGATATTTTGATTTCAAAGTAAACTACATATGTATAAATTTTTTTTTAAAGAGTCTCTTTAATTTAACATGTGTTGTGTTTTAAATAAACCTTAAAGCCTTCAACAGCTTATATTAAGGTGTGTTCTTGCTGTCTGAATTTGCAAATTAATATCAACTTGTTTATATGAGTTAGAAAGTTTAGTAGAAATAAAGTAGAAATATATAAAGGACATAGTTCTAAGGATGTAATTGTGCTGAGTAAGTGGAAGCTGTTTTATTTTAATGTGCTTGAACAGCTTATGCAGCAGTTCTGTAATGGTGTGCAGACAATTTGTATGGGTTAGTCTGTTGTTACACTCTCATAACTTGCTTCAACTTGTAACTGTATTACGAGTGGCTTTTGTTCATCAGCAGCAGGAGCATTAGGCTTCATTAGGCCTCTTAATAAGGAAGAAACAGATATGTATTAGTACAGCATCTAACAGTTGCATGGGTTTTTTTTCATGGGTCACTTGAATTAGAGCACTTCTTTTATCTCCTTTGATCTTACTGCTCTGGCTGAATAAAAACCTGGCGTCTGATGTGCTGACTTGTAGTTTTGGCTAAATCTCCTGATGGTTTCTGTAGACTTCTTTTTGTTTTGACCTTTCATTGGATTCCTTTGGGAAGAATACTCGAATGTCCATGTCCTTATATCCCTCTGCCCTCTCAGCAGGGGAGATTGCAGCACATATTCACCAAGTGCGTAGTACCTGCATCAAATACACGTCTTTGAAAGATGCATGAGAAGGCTATCAGAAACAGGATGGCAGGCACTCAGTGCACTGGCATGCAGAAGATAAGATTAAACATTTTATCTTCAGGAAAAAAAATCTTGAGGCTGGAGGATAAAATCCAGATAGTCGGTCAAGTCTGCATGCATAAACCATTGTTCATCCATGACAATATGTGTTGGACTACCACAGAAAGATACCCAACCCAAAAATATGGCACCAGGTGGGAAATATGTTCCCTTCGAATGCAGCAGCAGGGAATCTTGGGGGAACAGGATATCTTGTGCTGAAAGAAATAAAAAAAGAAATCCACCCAAACCAAAAACCCCAACCAAACAAAACCCCCCTACTGCACAAATTCAGCGTTCCTCATGATAAAAGTTCTAATGAAGAAGAATGTTCTGCTCTAACTTCATGTCTGTTAGTGAAGTCAGTATTTTTCTCTCAGGCATCTACTGTCTTTGAAACAGGAATGCAATAGGCAGTAATCTCCCCTCACTAAAAAGACTGCCTCTCAAACAAGTAGTTTCATTCTGAGAGCAAAATGCCTACCCAAGAACAACCATTTCTATGAATTCCATGTCAGACTACTTCAAAGAACAACACAACCCCATCAAACAAACAAAAAACCCCAAACAAAAACCAACCAACCAAAAAAAAACCAAACCCAAAAAAACCCCAAACAAAAAGCACCCCAAACCACCCTAAAAACCTAAACCCCATAAAAAACCTCCTGAAACTCCCACCCCCATAAAGTTTTAAATGATCTTAAGGAATGAGAAGAAGACTTCTGTGGTGGAATAGCTGAATGGGTGGGGCTTTTAAGGCTAGAGTCTAGACTTAATGAGCACATGGAAAGGAGTTGACTTCTCTGCTCCTCTTTCTCAGTAGTTTTATCCACTTGCTTTAGGAACAGCCTGAAGTGCTCATTGGAGTCATCTATAGATAGATGCAGGTACCCTATTCTGTCATGAAATTAAATGCAATTAAAGTAAATGATAGACTTATGGAATTGTTTGGGTTGGAAAGGACCTTAAAGATCATCTAGTTCCAATCCCCCTGCCCTGGGCAGGGACACCTTCCACTAGCAGGTTGTTCAGAGCCCCATCCAACCTGGCCTTGAACATCACCAGGGATGGAGCATCCACAACTTGTCTGGCAACCTGTGCTAGTGCCTCACCACCCTCACACTAGTGAATTTCTTCCTCATATCTCATCTAAACCAACCCTCCTTCAGTTTAAAACCATTCCCCCTTGTCCTATCACTACAGGCTCTTGTAAAAAGTCCCTCTCCAGCTCTATCATCGGCCCCCTTTAGGTACTGGAAAGCTGCTCTAAGACCTCCTCGGAGCCTTCTCTTCTCCAGGCTGAACAATCCCAGCTCTCTAAGCCTGTCAGAGGAGAGGTGCTTCAGCACTGTGACCCTCCGCTGGACCCACTCAATAGCTGGGTCTTGTACTGAGCACCCAAAGCTGGGAGCCGCCTGCTAACTCTTGCAATGTTCTTGATTCTCCAAACTCTCCAGTGGGAAGTCCAAGACACTTCTGTATTTCAGTTGAGGGGCAAACAAAAGTGTACTCTTACTTCAGCCCAAAGAGAGAGGTGAATTAACATTCTCCTCTAGGAGCAAATTGTTCTTGGAAAAAGTCATGCAAGATTGGTGCTACACAGGGGGAAGACCTCCCCCTCAGGCTTGCTTGGCCCAGGACTACTTCCATTTGAGGGATCTTCAGACTCGGGGGTTTGATTCACTTTTTGTGTGTCCGTTCTGCCCTATTAGTTTCCGACAGTCGTAAGGTCCTGTCCAGTTAGGAAAAAAGCCATCTTTTGTCCAATACTGTTCCCACAGTAAGTCTGCTTGTGTATGTCCTGTCTGTAAGGAGATGTGTCAGAACCACAGTTAATTCAGAAGTGCAGTTCTAATCTTGAAGTCTCCTATACTAAATTCTACTGATTTTTTTTCTTTTTTTTTTTTTCCCCCCACTGTGACCTTAAGGAAGTCAGGTTTTCCCTGAAAACAGATACATACCTACTAAGATGGTATGAAATTAATTGCATCACAAGTTGATACCTCATATATAATAGTATGCAAATGTGTGACATGGACAAAATTTAATCTGTATTCTTTTAAGCTGTGCTGTGATTTTACTCTTGTTTTGGTTTTTATTTGTCAAAGTGTAAGAGTGTCCAAACTAAGGTACTGCATCTTGTCTGTCAGATATCTGTGCACTTCAGAAATAATGAGATATGCCATGTTTGTGTTAACAACTTTAGCCAAATTCTTATTCTGTGAAATAAAGCTTTTAAAAAATGCATTGTGCAGAATCACTATAGATCCAATAGAGACACTCATTGGGAGAATCCTTTAATTTTATACTGCTACTAAAAGAAAGGTTTTTTTATCCCAGCTTCTTGAGTGGTGCTACAGACCTGTACATTGGTGTAACCTTTTTTCATGAGTGCAACCTCCTCATGATCGAGATCTCTTCTGTGTACTATCTCAGCATCTCTGTCCTATCCAGGCTACTTAACTCTCTCCCTAAAAATAATGTTTTGAGAGTAATTTTACCTGCAATGCAAAATTTAAGATTGTATCGTTCATATTGATTTAGAGATACCTCTGCAAAGAGGGTGTGTTGTTCTCCCTGTTACAAAATAGGCTTATTTCTTGCTTTACCAAAGAAAGTGAGCATGAAAAGTTGCATAATATGTAGCACACTCATATCTGTGTCTTATGCATTTTCTTTTTTCATCTCTGTTTCCAATTGAGAATGTTCTCCTTATTGGTGGGACTGCAGATTACACATTTGCGGTGTTTGCCATAGAAGGAGTCTTCCTAACTGAGTTTTGTATGACTTTTTGTTTCATCTGAGTGTAGCTTGGATGGCAGGGAATTGCCAGGTGACTTGCATGCTGCATTCCATCTGTTATCAGCCTTTCTCTCGAGCTTGTGAATATGTTCTTCCAGGGAAGCACATATCTGTTGGTCACTTAGGAAACTTGGCAGTATTAAGATACGTATAGCTGCAACACTGAATCTTCCACTGACTTGTGAAATGTTAGCCTTGAATACAGCTGCAAGGCAGGCTGCCAAGTGTGGGAGGGCAGTGCTGGAATATCTTGTACTAATACAGATGAGAGCAAGAAGTGCTGGCTTTTAATGCCCTTTGTCATTCCGCTGAAGTGGGTCCGTATTTTCAGATGAGCTACTGCCTTAGAAATCCAGCCCAAACCAAAAACCAACGAAAAAACCCGACCCCCAAAGCTCTAACAAAACAAAGCATCAACCTCCCTCCAGTTATCCATCCTTCTCATTTTTGAATTACTTTTTGAGAAATTCTGTGAGTTTCCAGGAAATTTAAAGCCACAAAGGAGTAGAGAACAGGTGCAGGGTTTTAGTATATAATATCAAATCCTTCTCTTTTCCAATATACAGGACATGCAAACCTACAGTAATATTATTCCTCCGCTCTTGCTCCCCCCGAGCTGCTCCAGGTTAAGGACAGTTCTTTCCCTAGGACAGCTTACAGAGGCAAGTTTGATGGCTGTAATTATAAGTAGTAGGTTTAGTGATCTTGATGCAGACTTTAAGTAGGACTTGAAGCAAAAGAAGGGCCATTAAACCAAACGACTCAGATTTTAGCTTGTTCCTACAGGGAGGCTGGGTAGTCATCTTTTCTTCCATTAAAGTTCAAAGAAAATTCTCATATGCTGCCTGTTCCCTTACCATCACTCGCTTTTTATTATGTGTTATTGTGCATTAGTTAAGTAAGTTCTTGAGGAGAAAAGTGATTTGAAAGAATAAGAGAGTGTATGTGAGGAACTTGTCTTTTGGGCAGCAGATTGGCTGGATGAATCACTGGGGTATGCCAGAAATACTGAGAACTTTGTTACCTAGGTAATTTTGTAATTGCTGAGGCTGTATATGATGCAAGAAGGGAGCCAAATATTTGGCTGTTGGAAGTGGTGTGAAAACTACTGTTGTTGAAAGTACCATGTGAAGTCCTTCAAGCCACCGTGTTTGTAGAAAGATGAATTGCATTGTTTCCATAATAATGTGAGTTATTTTGCAGATAGGTCTCCAGCTAATAATTTCCCACAGTTTTGGGAGCCGTGTTGGAAATGCAGTCAACTTCTGTAGAGAGACTTTTTTTTGTGTGCGCGTGTTGTTTTCTTGGATTTTCTGTTGATCTTTATTGAGGTAACTGACTGACTGATGCAACAAATTGAGTACTTTTTTTGTTACAGTTTTTTTTTTAATTGCAGTTTAGGAGGTTAAAACTACAGGTCACATAACGAGATGCTAAATTTTCATCATGTCTTAAAGTTCTGGTGTTCATCTTTCGCTTTTTGAATCTTAATGTGTTATTGGTAAATTGTTTCAATAAACTACTTTATTAAAGTAGCTTAAATCTTTTGACTGTGTGATGCCCGGATAAGCAATATCTCTTGGGATTTTGTTTGTTTGGTTTGCTTTGATATTTTTGCTGTGGTTTTTTGTTTGTTTGTTTTTTGCCCCTAAGTATTTTTAAAGTAATTAAATTCTTGAGGTAATCACTAAGTCCTCAGCAGAAAATAAATGTTGGAAGTACACATCAGTTTGTCAGTTCAGGTCTATTTCATGCAGGATACAGTTCCAGAGGTACTGCCTCACACTTCCGTTTTTGTTAAATGAAAGTACCTCTTCTAATAGTAGATCCATGTTAGTGAAATGCAAACTAGAAATTACATTTGTTGTTCAGTAAGGAAAAATAGCTTCTATATCTTTAAACTGATGTTATAAAAATGTTAGCCTTTTGGCTGTCTTTTTGTTCCTCATCATGTTTTGAGAAGAGTAGGAAGAATGGCAGGGAAAGAAAATCACATTTATACTGAATTAAAGTAATCCAGATGCATTCAAGAGAAGTACCTGACCAGGGTAAAATAATGTTGCCCTTTACAAGAAGAATCCTTTGTTAAATTAAAGAGAAGAAAGACTATTTAAAACATACATAATTTTAAAGTCTTTATTAGTAGAAGTGTTCACAAATGCCTTTTGCATAATAAGTTTGTGCATTTCTGGTTGCAGTTAAGTATAATTGCAGACCATCTTAATGAAACAAATTCCTGTTTGGCAGCTGCATCCTCAAGTAATGGTGTAATTTAGTCTAAGCTGTTCTGTGCTTCCGTTCTCTGAAAACAAAAGGGGCTGGTGCAAAATAAAAAGTGTAACTAAATGTTCTTGAACTATTGTCTACCTTGCTTTACACAGGAAGATCTGTTTTGTAAATTTGACTAAACTGCTGGTTTCCTTCTTAACTCTTAATGAAGCTTCGTAAAGTACTGTTTTCTGGAGTTTGGTGTCTCAGTATGAGAGAGGCAGCTTAAAAAGTACATAGATTGAACTTATATTTGCTAGAGAAAACGACAGAAATATAATAAATCATTATTGTCTGAACTAAAACATTATTATTTCTCTCAGTCCACTCTTTAGAAATGTACTTGCATTGTGGATGGGATGGGCAAACTCTTATTCAGACTCAATTCCAGGAGTGCAGGCTGAAATAGCAATATGTTGTGCAAGTGTGAGAGTGGAGAGAAGGGGATATCAACATCTTATGTTAGGCTTGAAGAATAAGAAACCTTGCCTGAAGTTGTGCCTTCTTAAAAATACTAGCAATATAGGAGGATATTTGTGCTTCTCCACAGCTTCATCTGCTTTCCGCAGTTTAAGGTGACTTTCTCTTCTATTAGAGAATAGATAAAAGCTCATGCCAAGTTAAATTTAGGATGTGAGTTATATTGAAGCGAGATAACTAACTGTCCTGAGAGAATTGAGGATTGAATGAAGGTGGTGGCTTAGTTTCCACAGCTGTCTGGTTCCTTACTGGACAGAGAGTCTAAAATAGGGATGTGCTTCTCTGGGGAGTTGAATTTTCTCTCAGATGTATTTTTGCTTGGTAAGTACAGCTACTGAGGTTTGTGAACTTGGAGGTTGCGACTCGTTAGTGTTAAAAAGAAACAAAGGGAAAACCAAAATATTCCTCTCAAAACCTGGAAAAAATTGCTCATCACAGTTCACTTTTTTTTCCATGAGGAATTTAGCATATGCTAAAACTATTCTGTGGGGAAGTTGGAGAAGTCAAACCTTAAAAATTCCAAAAATGTCAGGTAGGTTTGCATACAAAATTGCTTTGCAATTGCACAGAAATGATTGCTATAAAATTGCTGCTTCTTATTTTGACACTGTGTGTGTGTGCTGAACAGTGTCTCTAAGTCGTGGTATAGTAAGAGAGTAGGTTGGGTCAAAAAAGCGAAGTTGAAGCATGACTTGAGTTTATGTTGTAATTAAGGACAGGAATGAAGATAGTAACCGCCGAGCACTGTTGTAGCCTGGCTATCTGGAGGCCAAGAGACCCTTGTGCAAGCTGTTCACGAGACAAGGGAGACAGCCCGCAGGGTTTTGTACCGGCCAGAGGCAGTGGGTGATGGCTGGCTGCTCTTCCCGGCTGCAGAACCGAGGTTCCCCCAAGTGTCTTCTCCCAAAATGTGTGAAGATCTTGTTGCGTTGTCTTCTCTGTGTTTTTGGATGCTGATCAGTGATGGGTGCCTACAGTGTCGGAGGGTTGTGAGGAGTGAGTAATGAGCACAAATAATGTACAGTACAGCAGTGAGCTATCTGGCTGACGAGAGCAAAGAGGCAGAGGGGTACTGGCAGTTGAAGAGTTAAGTGCCTAAGGGTTAAAGGTGTTAAGATGGTTTTTGAATTTTATTTTGAGTTAGCATCTTTGTAGAGTATGTAAGATTTTTACTGTGAAGGCAATTTGGTGTTAGAGAAAACTTTTGATATGGATTTAGCACTAAGATAAAAAGGTCATGCCCACCCTACCCCCGAAAAAGAGCAATGTATCTGTTCAGGGCATTGATCATGGAGAATGTCCTTGGTTAGTGGCTGGTTGTTGATAGCACCCGAGTAAGTGACATTAATGCAAAAATATTTAAGAACCACAATACTGAGGGTTTTATACTTCTAAAGAGACACAGTTGTCAAAAAGTGACTAATTCTTACACTAAAAATATTTTTAAATTCTTGAAGCCTTGATTTTATAAATGCTGTAAAAGGCTCAGCCTGTTTTACATGGTAGTTTTAGATACGCACATTCTCTTTTGTGTTTGACTCATAACCTTAAGGCATTAGAATGGATCCACCTTTTTTTTTTCCTTTTCCCTCCCCAGAGGAATACAGCATGCTTAGGGGCTGGCCTTTGTCTGTCATGCATTCCCACCATAACAGATTTAGCAAACTGCAGCTGAGGAGTTAGACTAGTTTGTACTTTGTGCTGCTTGTGCCAAGGAAAAAGCTTTTGTTTTCACTGGATCACTGGCATGTCGATTACTTTGATGCCAAAAAGCATACAGTTTTGCTACTGTCTGTATTTTCAATGAAAGAATGCAGGCAAGAACAAACAGAAATCCTAGGAAAGAGCTTTCTATAGAATCTCCGCAGAAGGGCAAGGATGCAGGTCCTGGTGAAGTGGAAGCGGAGAGTCCTGTGGTTGTGCTGGTAAGAATTCTTTAAACAAGCTGCCTCTTCCCTTTAATAATTCCAGTTCCCTCTGTCAATGAAAAACTGCTTGATCTGGTGCTGATGAGAAGTTCCAGCGTTCTTACTGGTGAATAATTTGCATTTAGGATTTAGGTTTGATTCTTTGTGTATTGTCTGCCTTTTTAATTGGTTTTTACTGTTCTGGTTTACCAGATCTTTGGTTCTCTCTGAGTGTGACTTTGGAATTTGGCTTTCAGACTAGCTGCTTTTCAGTCTCTTCTGTCTAGCATAGTTGTACAGCTCTTTGAACCTAGCATGAAAACTACATATGCTTCAAAATGCTTTCCAGCACCTCTGCTTTTTAATTGCCCAGCGTATCTTCCAATTTATATATATTTGAGCTCCCTAAAGTGTGTGTGTAACAGTTAGTTCTTAGATCATTTAAGTAAAATTTATATAAATAATTAATGAATACTTCTGTTGAAGTATCTATCTATCTGTTAAAGGACTTATTTTTTCAATTCTTTCGGTGCACATTATTTAGGAATTTAAAGTTTTAAAATAGCTTCCAGTGAAGTAAAAAGGAAATTTTCTGTATATGGGGGAAATAATCAAATAAGAACTATTTTGTCTCAAACACTGCTAGACACTTAGTTCTGCTGGAACTTTAATAGTACAGCAAGAGAACAAAGTAAGTGAGCTGTAATGAATCCGCCAACTCTCTTCAGAGGAGGATTGTTAAATTAGTACTTATATATCAGTAGAAAGAAGTACTTTGATAGTTCTTACTAAAATGTCAACTTTATTTAGTATTATTTCATGCTTAATTGCTGCTGCTGTTGGTCCTCTCTTTGTCTGGCTGTAGTTGAAGATAGTGGGGTGATCCTCAAATTACAGTGTCCCCCCTCCCTCTTACTTGAGCTTCACACTATGCATTTAAGAATTGAACTAAAACGTTTTGGCCATCTGTGTTTTGTAATACTCCTCTGTAACTTTTTGGGAATTGTTACTGTGTTTAATAACTGAAAGCTCACATGTGTGCTAGTAAGAGAAACTTTCTTTTCCTTGTCACTGGTTTTTTATAGTTTTATTCTATTCAGAGAGTTGTTAGTAAAACGTGGGATTTTTTTGGATGGGTGTGTTCTGATTTCTGGTCCAGATTTTCATCAGTACAATATGAGCTAATCTTGTGTGTGCTTTCCTGCCTTTGGAATGTTTAACTTTATTTAGAATTGTTTTTATTCCCCCATGAATACTCAGAGAGGATATTAGTGTTTCTGCAGATACTTAGAGTACTGCAGCTAATCAGGAAGGTACATGTACTTATTTAAGAAGAAAAAAAGTATAAAACAATACTGCGTTTACTTATCACCATTAATGAAGTACCTCCTTATAATTTTTTAAATACTATTTAATTTAATGTTCATGGAATAATATACCTGCAGTGTTTGCTCTCCTTTTAAAAATTTTTAGATGAAGTGCATGCATTCAACACAAAGGTCAATATTTAAAGGGAAGAACATTTAGGTTTTGCATAGGTCACATAAAAAATGTCTTCACTGTCATTTCAGTTGCTATTTTGGTATTAATCTGTTTTTATGTATATCTATATATGCACACACAAGTGTATATATAGCATAATTATAGATCCCTTTTGTCTAGTTATTGAGGAAAGCCAGACGAAATGGTGCAAGTAACCTGCAGCAAGTGTGCTGCCAAGCAGAAAGCAAAAAGTAAGGTGATATGTTTCATTTAACACGGACATTTGAGTCCATTTTTGTTTCACTGGGCCGTGATGTTGCACTACATTTTTACTGGCACAGTGAAGGTAGGTATCCTGTCATTGGTGCAGGATGCAGTATGGTAAGAACTAAGACTGACAAAGTTGCTGTAACGAATTCTAAACAGCAGAATTTCTTGTTTCTTGGGTTTAAAACCCCGGAATGACGTTAGATAGCAATCCTCAAAAGCATACGGAACAGTAGGCTTCTGGTTCACTCTAGTAATACTTCTCATCGACTGTTGTCTAAAACATTCTTTCAGGTGTGGATGTATTCCTTCTGTACAATTAGGCTGTGATTTGCCTAGCACTCAGTTTAAGTATTCTTTATAAAGATGAGATAGAATCAGCTGAAGCAGCAGGGTGTTTGTCACATTCATTTATGTCATATTCATTTAATTTTTTTAAATGTAGTTCACTGAGAGTCTGTTGGAGTATTGAGGGAACTAGGTATTTATAACTGGAAGCATTCCGTGTGTTATTGGAACAATGTTATTTGATTGAGTGCTGTGCCTGAATTAACTTTTCCCGGTTAGGTGGGCAGGTTCACAGAAAGAGTCATCTGCTGCTTTCAGCGCCAGTATGTCACTGTGTGTGCTCTCTTGTGTCCCTGTAATTTGAATTAGATCGTGTCATAACTTTGCTCTCGAGGTTAACAAGCAAGAAGAGCCCATGGAAAAAGCATGTAGATTTTCCAGGTGGTGCCTTAAAACCCTGCTTGGGATGAACTGCTGTTGTGCTGGCTGTTGTAGAAGTCACTGGATGAGTATGCCTGCTGTCCAGCTGCATTTTGATAGTTGGAGGTAGTAACTGCTTATCAAAACAGATGATGTTTCTGGGAAGTTGGATCATTTGGAGTTCATCTTTCTGCTTGGAAACCTGCTGTCAGTATAAAATGCAATAGTTAAAAGTGAGCTCTAGGATACAAATAATTTCTTGAATTAATTTTTAAAACTTCGACCTGGGCAATTTATTTTATGTCTATTGTGGGACAGTAAGACACAGGGAGCTGTTACCCATGTTTAATATTAAGTAATCTCATTGTATGTCCACAGTGGCTTGCCTCAGGCCACTATTAAGAAATACATAACACCTCTTCATCTGTTTGTATGCTGCTTCCTGCCAGTGCCTGTAGCTCCATTTTACTCCTTATGGGAACTTGTTAATTTGCAGGTGTATATGCCAAACATGCTTTTATAAGGTAAATAATGTTTCATAGCAGGAGGCTAACAATATTCAACCTGCTTAGCCTTACCATCTTTTGTTTTCTGAGGAGAGAATTGGACAATAACAATTGTCTCAATTTAAGCATGCAAGAAAAACATGTACTGTGGGGTTTTTTCTGTAATATGTAATGTAGGCAATCACTGAACTCTTAGCTTAAAATTTATTTTATCTGATGAATTTTGATGCTGCTTGTCCTAATGTATAAACTGTATTCTGACAGAATGAAATGCTTACCGTGTGGGTGTCATGACTGCTGTTTTGAAATACTTCTTAACTTCTGATAAGTTTCCATGCTTGTAACACTCAAGCAAAACCCAAAGTGGTACGGCAGATAGTTTGTTCTTTTATCTTTCAACAAATGTAACATTGGCTGGCTCGACACCAGGACCCTGTGAAACCCTATGCTCTTAGCATTTTCCTAGATTACAGAAATAAAAATGTTGTTGGCTGCAGATTAATAGGAAGAGTTAAGCCTTGTTGGAAAGACTGACTTTTAGTGGCTATAAACTTGATGTTGCAGTTTTGACTGGGATGAGTTTTATCTGTGTCAGCTGGTCCATAAATTGCATTTAACAATCCTGTAACTACTCAACATATTTTCTTTTATATTACATGAATTACTAGACCAGATTTTTTTTTTTTTTTAATGTAGAAGAGCCTGAGAGAGAATCTGCTTCCTTGTGCTGTTTTGTGTCTGGCTAAATGCCAGTATCAGTGTGTTGTTTATTGTTTTCTTTTTTCATATCTGGTCCAAACTGATAAAACATCCTCTTCCTTTTGAATCTGTCAAATGACTAAGAAAGAAATGAGTAACATTTAGGAGAAACCTGAGGGAGCAAATTCTTCATTAATTTTTACATAAATTATATTTCTGCAAATCAAGTACCTTGCTGATTAAATAGGAGAGGTCTGTATTCAAGACCTCAGCTACAGTGAGCTTTAGATTCTTTAAAAGTTTCTCCTACTGGAGGATTATTATTTTTTTTAATCTTTTGTTTGCAGCATGCAAACAAAATGTAAGCAAAGCTTATATTCTTTTAAGATTCCTTTTCATAAATTTTATAGTTGTGGTGAACCATTTTTGTGACTGCAGGGCAGAGAGGCCTTTGCAATTAATTGGATGATTTTTAAAGCTGCATCTTTGGGTTTCAAATTAGCTGTACTAGAGAAGTGTGTGTGTGTGTGTTTGCATGCCTATGAAATAATTTTAGTTACATTGGCTTTAAAAGTAATCCTTTTCCTCTGATTTTGTTGGTAAAATGAGAGAAGCCAGAACTAGCTTTCTTCCAGTCCTCACCTATCCCCTTCCCAAGAGATTTAACAGGAGAATGGATGTAGCTCTTCAGCACCAGGGAGAAGTGGATGAGAATGCTGTGCAGCACCGTGTAAAAATCCATTACCCGTTCGAGATGACAGCTTTCCCTTGCTACCAGGCTGTGGAACTGGGGCTGTGATCTATCCGCTTGCTAGTCCAGATTGTAGATATCCTGGTATGGGAGTTTTCTGACAATATTGATCATGCATATGTTTATTCTTTCCTTTGAAAAGCTCCCCAAATTGCCACGAGTGGTCACACAGCCATCTGATCAGCATTTCAGACACAATCTGACTGGAAGGTCTCTGGTTGGAAGGAACTCTCTCAAGCCAGATCACCTCCTAATCTGTCACAGAAGCTCTGGCTCTGTTGCTGGTCTTAGTGTGAGAAGGCTCAGAAACATGCCACGAGAGAGGGGAAGGGTCCTTCTAGTGTCAGCCCTGCTTTTAATTAGTTTAAGCCAATTGTGAAGCCAAATCTTTTAAGCTAACTGAAGAGACTGGTTGCATACACAAATCAAATGATCCTTCTCTGCTGGTCATTTTTTAGGCACAGTTTAATTTGCAGTATTTATTTTTGTTTCTCCTAGAGGTCAGTCATCCTGCACCCCTCTCAAACCAACCTGTCACCGCATCATGTTGTGTATAATTTCTCATGA
Source organism: Mohoua ochrocephala (assembly GCA_013398855.1). Taxonomy (NCBI): domain Eukaryota; kingdom Metazoa; phylum Chordata; class Aves; order Passeriformes; family Acanthizidae; genus Mohoua; species Mohoua ochrocephala. The sequence goes on along the minus strand of VZTA01024970.1, from coordinate 6,811 downwards.
CAAACTCTTGAGAAGGAATGGTCACATGGGAAAGGCAAACTTGACCAAATGGAGTGACTGGGCCATGTTGCTCTAGTAGTCTCTAAACCTTGCTTTAGCTTAAGAAAGAGTGTATTGCATAAGAGCTCAAGCCCAGTGGTTGGCAGGTGGGCATCTTGCTTGCCTGGATAGGTAGAGAGAGACCTGTTACAGTGAAAGTGAGAGAAAGGTGAACGAGGGCTGTTTTGTTTTCTGACTGATGTGTTACTTTGTACTTCATTTATAGACCAGAGTTTGCAATGCTCTTTGTGTTCTGTTATCTCTATGCTTAAGGAAGAAAATTTGTAATGGACAATTACTGTCTTAGTGAAGAGTTGGAGGGGCTAGGTGAAGTTACTGCAATTTATTTGGAATCAGAACTGGTTTTGACAATCTGTTAGAGGGGGGCTGCTCAACCTGAAATTTTGTGAAGAGGTAATTTTCCGGTGTCAGTATGTAGGAAATGTTTCAAATAGTTGGGTGAAGTAGGTGCTAAGGAAGTGTGGAGCACACCATTTCATTAGCTCGGGATTCACTGCAGCAGTCTGAACACTCAAATGCAAACTTGCAACCAAAATATTTTGTATAATTAGTACATTAGAGAAAATGTAATCTTTTCTTAGGTTGTGTTTGCCTGCTTCTCTTATGCTTTTCTGAGCTAAATTGTCCAACCATTTCAGCCACAGATGGGTGCATGAGCATAAACTTCAGCCTTTTCTGATGGACACAGATGTTAGTTCTTGGCTTTGTGATAACTCATGTTCAGGAATGACAGGAGAAGATGAAGCAGTGGCTGGAGTTCAGGTGATAAACTCTCACAATGTGTCAGAGTACAATATGGAGTGAACTGAACAGCCCTTCTCCATCTTATCTGAGGAGAAAAATGTCAAACACAACACAATAATTTTCTGTCGTGACTCCTAGAAGTATTGGTCTGTGCTGAGTATGTTGTTATATAGCTAATGAACTTTCAGTAAATCCTTCTCATGTGGTTGTAAATGGTGGCTATTTTTCTTGACAAAGCTACATTTCGTTCATCATTTTCGGTAGATTTGTGTTCCAGATTTTGCTTTCTTTGCCTCTTCAACTTTTATTCTTTGTTATGTTCTCACATTTTTCTTACCAGTAAAACCACCATGTGGTAGATATGAGGGAACCTCAAATACCTTTTGAGCAGCCTGTGAACTAAGCCTGGAAACTTCGGTAACTTTCTCTGACCAAAGCTCTCCTAATTCCTTGAAAAGCAAATTTATTTGATTCACTTTAGGATGAAGAAAACACCTGTAGGGTTTCTCAGGAATATTATTAATAAACTAGTGATTAATAGCAGTTACAGATAGAGATATGTGTTCTGTGTACTACAACTAGGATTTGAAAGTATTGTCATGAGTTACACAAAACAATATATAAAGCTTGTCTTGTCATTTTACCTATAATGATGGCAGAAGCTGGTCTTGCTGCTACAATTATCTTTGGTATATCTTACTTGTAAATTAGTACCACTGATCTTGAGAAAGTATAATTTATAAAGTCTCTTGTAACTTCCATGTGTAAAAAATTGTAATTTTATGTCTGGTACTGTGATGCTCAGTTTTAGTTGCAGAAAGTTCAAGCTAGGTTGCAACCTCATCTTTGCATTAATTTGCACACTCGAAGGCAGAGCTGCCTTGTTCAGATCTCTGTCTAAACCTGCTTTGCCATCTGACCACTTAACAGAGTGCTTGGCAGGGTGAAGGTTTTTCTCTGTCTGATGGTGCACGGGCAGCTGTAATGCCTCATCTGCGGAAAGGGGGTTTAATGTGGAATCAATGAAGAGTTACTGAGGAAAGCTACTCGTGCAATTAAGAGGGAAGTAGATGGCCTATGGGAATTTTGAAAAAAAATGTAAAGGAGGAGGAATGTCAATTAGCCTGCCCCTGCTGCAGGTTACTGCTGAATTAAAACAAAGCTCAGTCTTCGATCTAAGGTTGTTTTCATTCCTGGTAAACCCAGATCAGAGCCTTCTGGGCTGTATCCAAGCAAAGGCAACCATCAACATAAGAGACTAGTAATTTCTTTATAATTTTTTTGCAGTGAGAATACATATGTGATTAAGCTAATAAGCTCTGACTTACTGTGTTTTGTGAAATAGTTCTGAGGCAATCAGCATGCTTGTCTCTAATTGTCACTTGCACTTCCCCATATGGTATAATATGACAAAGTGTGCATTTTGAATACTGTATGTTTTTGATGTAGATGCAATATCATTCCGCCAGTCTTTTAAGGAATAACTTCTAAAATAAGTCAAGAATTGTAATTTTTCCTCAATATACCTAAATTTATTTTGATTTTTTCTTTTTTTCCCTAGGCAAAACCAAAGCTCATAGAACCAATAGACTATGAAAATGTCATAGTTCAGAGGAAAACACAGATTTTGAATGATCCTCTACG
>VZTA01024940.1:0-15053 GCA_013398855.1 Mohoua ochrocephala | reverse complement strand
TGCCGGCTCTGCCGGGCCGCGCCACCGCCGCCGCCGGGGGAGGGCCCGGCCCGCTCCGGGATGGAGCTCAGAGGTCCCCAGAAGTCACACCGCGGTGATCTCAGCTGCGTGGCAGCTCAGAGTTGTTTTTCAGCTACCTGCGGCTCCTGGGCTTGTATTCCCCAGTGACCTGGGCCCCTGCACAGGGGGAGGGCCGGGCCTGGCCCGCTCCAGGACAGAGCCCGAGGGCCCCTCTCCTCCCCGCAGGGAAGCGGGAAGTAAAAGAACCAAAACTCCCGCGCTTGAGTATCTCTAACTATGCTCATCGCAGAGGCATTACCAGCTTTCTCATTGGTTTAACAACCTGTCCATCAAACCAAGTTTTAAACCCATAACATGGATACACAGTGAAGAACATCAGATAGCTGTTTAACCTTGCTTGGCCCTCATTTCATCTCTTCCAATGCTGTTTAGTCTGTAATAGTGTTCCTGTGTGCCAGTTTGGCTAACAACAGATTTTTCAGAAGGCCTTTCATATCAGGTAACATAAAAGCCACAGTCATGTGGAAACCTGGCTTCTTCAATTTTTGACCTACAGTTTGTCAGTCAAGGATTATTTTAGAAGTAGAGCTAATGAATCAAATTAATCTTTCTGATTCATTCGTGTGGTAGTTAGAAATTATTTTCCTATCTTTATTGTATTTCTTCATGTATCCAGACATTCACTTATCTCAAGTACCTGAGGCTCAATTCTGTTACAGTACAATGATCATGTATTTTAAACAGCTGTGGAGATTTTTTTCTTCAGAGGGGAACTTAATTGTTCTTGAAAATGATAGGTAAAACATACAAAGCAGCAGTACACATTTCAAGCTCCTTTATAAAGAATGACCTTTTGATCCAAGAAGCAAAGGTCAAAAATCTTATAATATCCATGACAGATTGTATGCTGGCTTGATGCCACATGAAAATATGAAGTCAGTATTCAGTATCTGTAGGGATTCTTTTGAATACGAGCATTGCGTTAATGTTTTAACACTGAGGTTTCATGTTCCATTAAAGTGGATTTTCATCTCTTAGTAAAAGCTGAATGTTTGCTTCTAGAACATCAATAGCTGGATTCTTTTATTGAAATTGAAATATTAAAAAAAAATTTAAAACCCAACTTTCATGTTTTCTTGGGCAATATTAGCAAATTGAGAGTAATTTTCGGTAACATTTTTTAAAAATGTGTGATTATACCAGATAAATGCAGCCTTTCAGGACATGCATTTCATATTTCATAGTTGTTCAAAACTTCCTGCATTTTCTTGGCAGAGGTATCAATGAGCAGGAGGGGGCCTTCCTTGACTGGGTCTTGAGAGGCCTGGATTCCAGATCTGCTCCATTACTGACCCATTAAGTAAACTTGGGCAAATTATTTTCCCATCTGTAAAAACATGATCATGCTATGTGTGTTGTAAAGCTCTTCGAGGTGTGTCACTGAGGAGAAAAATAAGAGAAAAGCGGGGGTTGTGAAGTTTTGTTGAATTGCTAGTTTATTTTCTAAACTGAGACTGAATACACCCTTGAAAATTTTCAGTGTTGCTGAGCTTACCTGACTTTTGCTGGATCCAATGTGTAAAAGCATGGTTAGCATTCAGAGTGATAAACCCTAGAGCTGATGAGCATTTTTAGAAAAAGTGTTAAATTGGATGAATGCTGAGGTTCCGCAGAAGATGGTAAACATGGCAGAGAAGTCCTAGTTTAAAAAATAAATAATTACAAACAAACAAACAAAACCTAAACCCTAACAAACTGCTATAGGCACCTTTTAACAGGAAAGCAATAAACAGCTACTTCAAGGAATGCATGAAAATGTGACTCTTTATGCTATTTCTTTTCCTCTGTTACTCACATTTTTGTGCTCTCTCTAAAGTGCCTGCAGACAGAATACCTCCAGCTGTAATCTTGACAAATCTCACAAGCCACACAAAACTGGCATTCAGTTAACAAGTCCCTTAGCATTTTTTTTAATGATGACCCTATGCCAAATTCCTGGTGGATAATTGCATTTTACATGCCTGAATTTTTAGTTCTGTTTCTCATTGTTAATTTTTTGTCTGTCCCCTATTACTTGGTAGTATTTACAAAGAGTTTGTAAACAGCTTCTTTACTTCACCATGGGCGAAACTGCTTTACATTCCCTCTTTAAGTGATTGGTGTCTCTAAATTTTTAAAATATGCCCAGTGAAGGAAGCTGTTGAATCCTAATAAGTGTGTTGTTCTTTGATTAAAAGAGAATTACTGGATTGTGCCCGATCTTGTTGTCGTCTGTTGCCGTTATGTGCCCTGTACTTTTTTTTCCTTTTTACAATAGTTTGCATGGCACGAGATGTGCTATCCGCTGTGAAGAAGGAAAATACCACAGTGGCAGAGAATGTGAACCATGCCACCGTTCCTGTGCAACATGTGCAGGTACCCCACTGACATTTGTCCACATAATTTTCATTCCTGTGTGATTTTACCTCTGATTTTGTTTCGCTATGTCACAGTTACAGTATAACATGATTGTTTACGTATGAATCCTTCATCCTCTTACTAGCTTTCAATTACATTTTAAATATGGCAAACTTCTTTCAGCTAGCATGGAAATCTAAAGATTTTAATTGAAAGACTTCATATATTCCTTTATTTTTCTTATTTTTTCTTTTTTTTTTTTAATTTTAGTAGAACTTAATATGATTTCCAGTAATGCCTTCCATTTTCTTCCAGGGATGGAGTAATGACTGATAGATTTTTTGGGAGCTTTAGAACTTCAGTCATTTATTTCAGGAAAAGATACACTGAAATTATGTAACTGTTTGTTCTGACAATGTACCTACCTTCTAACAATTTCTCTTTGGACTAAGGTGCTGGAGTAGATGCCTGTATAAACTGCACACAGGGTTTTTTTATGGAAGATGGAAGATGCGTGCAGTCCTGTAGTAGTGGTTATTACCTTGATCCCTCCACTGAAAGCGGACACAAAAGCTGCAAAAGGTATGATCAGTGGCTAATATATCTGGCAGTATATCAGGAGTATATTAGGCAGTAATATATTAGTATACAGAAGTACTAGTATATTTGGCAATATATTAGCTACTACTGTGTTGAAAATTATCATACTTATTAGACAATAAGATACTGCTGACTTCAAAAACATACCAAAAAATATTGAATGCTAAGGAAATGACGGAAAAGCTATTATTGTTGTTATTGTCATTGTTGTTGTTGTTGTTGTTATTATTTATATTCATACAGGTCTTATAAAAGTATTTTTTCTGGTATATGTGTGTGACCTTCACTTTAAAACAGCCTGTAGTGAGAGTGTAAGTAGATTTGCACAGAAGCGTAAAATTTACAAATCTGACAGAGGATCTGTATTTCTTAATAACAAACAAAAATAATCAAACTGCAAGTTTTTCATTGCAAGTTAATTACTATTTATAAAAAGCATTTCAGTTCTTCCACTGCATATTCACAAACATAGCACAGGTTTATTTCTAAACTACTGTCCAGAATAGCTTACCTGACTCAAGTGTACAAATGGCTGGATAAATCTTGGACAAAGTTGTCCTGTGCAAGAAAGGAACATTTCGTTCTATTCCATTCTTTGTTAAACAAATATCATTTGTTGCCCTTTGGAATCATTTATTATTGACTCAGATCTGAGTTCATGGCAGGAAGGGAATTACCGTGTGTTTCAGTGTATTCCACATAAAAAGGCAATCAATATGTAATGAATATAGGATGGAGCGAGATGGGTGATGAAGGGACTGGGCATCATGTCAGTCATTTCTATCCTGTAGCTTTAGTTCGTGCCTTTCTGGCACATTTATACACCATCAGCTTGATACTTCTGCTGATTATTTATGCATAGTTTCAAAGCACTAGAATAATGCAGCTGTGTAGTAAAAATGCTTGAGTAGAAAGTTGTTGATGGAAAGAAGCAGGACGGAGTTGCAGGGATAGTCAATTATTTATTATCATAATTAGTAGCAGTAATATTATACTACCTGGTACCTCTAGAAAGAACAAACAAGTCCTTTGCAATACTAAAGAGGTCTCCTAGGAAGTCTTATATTTGGTGAGGCCAGAAGACCAATGCCTGCCATTGTCTCTTAGGTGCGATGCCAGCTGTTTGGATTGCAGTGGCCCAGGCGACAGAAACTGTACGAGCTGTCCAAGTGGCTATAACCTAGACACTGGTGTCTGTGTTATTGGAACAGTATGCAAGGATGGTGAGTGCAAGTCTCTGAAAATGTCCGTTTTATCACTGCCAGCTTCTTCTTTTACATGTATGGGGTTGGTTTGGCCTGCTTCTCTTCTTCTTTTAAGTAACGTCTACATTACTTTTTAAATTTTTCAGGTGTATGAAAATGAGAAATTTACATTTGCATGTATTAGCAAGATTAGTCACATCCACTTTACCTGAATTTTCCTAAAATAATTTTTCCCCTTGCCAACAACCTACTTTTCCTTCCTTAGCATTTTTTCAAAAGCCATTGCTTTCAACAGATTTTTATATGAGGACCCTAGAGTACTATTAATAGAATTACATTTATCTATCCTCACCACTTTAAACTGTGAAAATGCTGGTAAGTAAAAATGATTTAAAGTGCCTGCCGTATTGCTTGACTTGTGTGAAAGGGTAGTGAGAAAAAAAGGATTTTGAAATAGGGAGCGTGCAATTTAGGGTGGAGATTTGAACTTCCTCCGAATTTCCTGTGGCAGCCAAGATAGCCTTCTTGTTGCATATGATTGGCTTAATTATTCACTAATATTAATTCCTTTTAAATTCCACAATTACAGAGACACTTAGATAACACTGTGCTTCCCTGAAAATGTTACCGTGTGAATTACTTGTAAATAGAGCCCAAACAAGTGCAATCCAACAGGAAAATCATATCAGAACAAAGTCCGGGAAGATATCTGACATCAGATATAGTAAAAGCTAACAATGACTCTTGGGTGCAGCTTATTTCCACTGGATTTACTAAGAGTTAAAGACCTTAAAAAGAAAGTAGAAAGAGCACAGGTGTGAGTCGTGTTTCTGTGGACCTTTGCACTTCTTTTTGGAATATAGGCTTCCAAACTTTGAGGATTGTCCTGTTCATTGTAAAGTTACATTGCAGATATTGGTAAACTAGTCATGAGACCTTTTCATGTCCAGACATTGGAAGAGTTATTGTCTAAAGCAAGTCCAGAAGTGGACAGATATAGATGGACAAATGAAGAAGTGTAATGCTAATATGGTATTGCAATTGATTTCTTCAATGCAAACATTTGAGATACCAGTTTGGCCTTTAATATGGCTGGGATAAACCTGCCTTCATTTGTACACTTACAGTGTAGTGGCCCAAGAGTGAGGACACCCCATCTCAGTACCGTCACCCCCATTCTTCCAAATGCAGCTCTCATGGAAGGGCAACACATGGATATGCAGGCCTTCAGGCAATTGCAATGCACCATGGTGGGTCACACCACACAGCACACGTTCTCAGCAGTCTAGGGTAACAAGGAAAGTCCAGAAGGGTTTGGGGAGTTTTTCTGTTATTTTGCGAAAGCACAGAGGGTCTCATTTCAATGCCTTACAATCAACTCACTCTACAGGATTTGCATTTCTGTTGAGAATGTTTTACTCTTTTTCTGTGGTTTGATTGTTTTATTCTTTTAATTCGGAAAAATTGAGAGCAAATTCCTTTGCTGTAAATATCACTGTATTCTAATTATTCTCTTTCTAATCTTTTTTTCCTTTTCATAAATGGATACCAATCATTCCCTGTCGGACCACACAATATCTCTTCCTGGAAAAAAAAAATGCTGTTGACTGAAATTCCTTTTGATGGACCAAATTTCCTACTTGCTACCTGCTCCTGAATGGTCCCTTCAACCAAATCTGCATGTCTGACCAATTAAACCTTCCTCCATTGTACACGCCGTGCTTTCCAAACCTTCAACCTCCCCTCCTTCTCTTGCTGCTACCCTCTGGAAGCTACGGAAGAGTCCTGGGCCGAGGGAGGATTCTGTATGCTGGTGAAAAAGAACAATCTCTGCCAGAGGAAAGTGCTTCAGCAGTTGTGTTGCAGAACATGTAAACAAAAGGGGTGAACTGACACCTCCCAGCATCGTCCTCCTCCTGTAGACTTATAGATTAATCCATATTACTGAAAAAGGAAAAAAAAAGAAAAAGAAAAAGAAAGCAAGCCACCTTTCTCCCTCTCCCCCCTCTTTGTCTGGGGAGATGGCGAACTGTTTGTTGGAACTTAAATGGAAAAACTACAACACGCCTACCTTTCATAACTGGTTGTCTAGAGCTGAGCATCCAGGATCACAGAGTCAGTATTGTGTGACCAAAGCATTTGATGCCAAAATTAACATTTAGCTCTTGATTTGATTTCCTGTCAACCTTAGGATTATTCCTGTTTTTTGAAGGTCCTTTTTCTTCCCTTCTTTCCTGCTTCTTTCCATTTCAAGATGTTTAAAGAGTATTTCAAGAATACAACACAAGTTTACATGGATTAAAACTAAACAATACAAAAAAATTTGCATTAGTCTTTTTTTGTGCTGTATGTATTAACAGGGGGAACTTGAGTTCCTGAGGGGATCAGAAACATCATTTGTGCAGGACTAAGTTCTGCCCCTTTTGTAACACTATTTTAAAAAATGGAAAGCGAACATTTCTGCACACATTTCTTTCTTACTTCCTCTGCTGTATGCTATTTTTTGTATCACATGCGGTATGTATATATGTTTGCCCAAAATGTGGTTTTGGTCATATGGATTTCATTTTTAGACAGGTGGCTTATTAACAGATATGCTAGGATTTTTATTTTTTTAAATTGTCAAAGCTATTTCAAATAAACATTTAAAAAAAACCCATTGTTCCTGTAATGGACAAATTTAGAATATACTACTTCTCTTGATTTGCATAAGTGAGAGTAATGTATATGCTCAGAAGTCAGAAAACATTGCTAACATGTAAGAAGTATTCATAAATTATTGTTGTCATGTAATGTTCATTTAAAAAGGGGATATTATCATACAGATATGTGAACTATTTCATAGTGCCCGTATGTAAATGCCAGTGTGACTATATACAACTGGATGTGTTTACAGGACTGGATTTATAGTTGTGCCAAATACACCTCCAGGAATAATTGCATATAGGGCAATAAATCAGTGGTTCTCTTGGTGTCGTGATGGGCCTGAATCTGCTTTTAACTGCTCACATTAGAAATTTCAGCAGGAATAGTCCTGCTGAGGCCAATGGAGTTACCTCACTGTAAAATGGTCCTGAGTGATAAGAGAAGTGGCCCCAGCCTCACTCTTTTTCTGCCCAGGCACATGGCTGCCAGTATGAATTTCTGTTTAATTTATCTTCTTCAGCTTCACTCGGCATACTGTTCAAAAGACAATCATTGCACAGAAAACAGAAAATTGAACTTCAAAGATACTGTTTACTGGGGATAATACTTAAAACATACCAAGTGTCTTTCTCAGTTAGCTTTCCTGGACATACAAACAGAAAATGGATTGCAGCTGTTTAAGCATGTAAATCCTGGAAAATAAAGGGGATCAAAAATGACTGTGGATGTTTTACAAACAAATGAATACAAACCTTTAGAGATAATGTCCTCTTTAGCAGAGAGCAGATAAACTATTACAGCCTGATTCAGTATGACAGAGTGCAGTCAAGCACCTTTGGTGCCCATTACAAATTTCCTGATAAACATTCAAATTTGTGCTAGTTTAACTACTAGTCTGTTACTGCCTCATTTCTCAGTATAGCGTGTTTAAATAGAACATAATGCTTTCAAAGTTTAAGTTAATATTATATATGTTATATATAAATATATATTCACTATTGAGATTTAATTATGTAATGGATTGTAAAGAATCTGTTTGGATACTTACAAATGTCTCTAACATTATTATAGAGAAGAAATTAATAACTTTGTTTTCTTTTAAAAAAGACTGACATTGTTATAACGAAATCCATTTTTACTGAAAAAAATACTGTACATGTGTAAAATGTTCAGTTGTTATTTGTAAAATAGGGTAGTTCTGTTGTAATTGATATTGGCCAAAATCAATGTTATTCCATATTTTATTTTTTCTATTAAATTAACCTAAATTCCTGTTCTTTTGGTCTGGAAAAACATGTTGATCCATATGTTAAACATCTTTGTTGAAGGACATAGGTAGCTCTGTGGTACAGAGCACTTAGATACCTGGGTGTTTAATTTTATTACAGACTTTTTTTAGTTTAAGTGATGGAATTTATGATTGCAGAAATACCTGGTTTACCTGGAGATCACCTTTTGTGTAGTAACAGTAGAGCCATGTCTGAACCCGAGTGGGTGACAATGTTGACTTCCTCTGATCTGTAAGAGTTTGTGATGGGTCTAATCTGTTGTGTGTTCAGGATTAAAAAGCAAAATTTTAAACTACCTATTGGCTCAGGCAGTTAAGAAGGATGGTTTCATCCTTGCAGTCGCACAGGGTGGCCACTTGCACAGTGTCGTGTTGGTGTCTGCGCACGTGCCAGTGCTCGCACGCGGTACAGCTCGGATACAGCCACAGAGTGCCCCTGGAGAACAGCGCCTGTCTGTCCTTGCCAGACCTAAAGGGCTCCCTGTAGCCTCATTTGTAACTCCTGCAGGGTCAGGTCCTTCACTGGCATGAGCCGATGCTCTTGTTCGTTTACCACTTAGTCCCACAGCCTGAGTGGAGAGCAAAATGGCAGCTTATCCAGGGAGTCGTATATTCAGATGGCATTTTAAGCACATTTGAGGCCATGTAAAGAATTTCCTGCAAAAAAAACCTCCACCACTTAGACATCTCATTGTCGCTGACCTGTTTTGACCTGGTTTCAAAATGAGGAATTAGTCATCATTCCCACAGTTTCCCTGTCAGTCCTCAAATATGTGGGATGGCACATTCTTAGCAGTAGTTTGGTGAGACCACACCTGGAAAAAAAGTGCCTACAGCATTGTATGAAGAACTGTTTGTTTCAGCTCCCACCTCACCTTCATCTTCCAAATGAGCAGACAAGTAAGCATACATCTGAGTTTTAGGCTGAAAACTGGAGCTTTATGGTGTCATCTCAGACTCTTTGATCATCTTTATTTGTGATGCCTGAATAGCTGTTGTCAGACACATGCAAAATTTGTAAGCAGCTTATCGGTCCTACTTGTACTAGGGGATCACTGCAGCAACAGGGTTGCAATTGAAAGAAGCTAGTTTGTTGCCAGCTGCAGAGTTTTCTTAGGTGACTGGTCCTCCGTCTCTGATTCAAGGATGAGTAGTTTGGTGTGTTCGGTATTTGGCGTGGTTGATGACGCGCAGAATGGATACAGACCATTTCAGAAAGATCAGAAGCTACTAAGTGTGGGCAAAATAGTAATTTTCGCTGTCTCAGGGAAGAGTGTGTATGGCATCGGTTTAAATCTGTTCGTTGATATAATTTTATTTATACCACAAGTCAAAAAACCATGACAAATTGAAGATGCCATTGTAGTTAGAACATGGTATTTCCCAGTTCATATTCGTCTAGGAGAATCCTTGATTTAAATGCAATTTGGACACCTGTCTAGACCTTTTCTTTACTTAAAGTCTCAAAGTTTTTTAATAAAGACAACTATGGTCAAAAAAGCAAAACCAAAAAAATCATACATGCTTAAAAAAGTTTACCATGCCCCAGACCTACAGAACATCCTGCAGAAGCCTGTTGTGTGGGGGTGTTATTTTATGTTTCCTTTTCTGCAATGGAGTTCCAGCCTCACTCTGTTTTTAGCTGCAGCTCTCCGCCTCAGCCACGCACCAGTACTGTAGGATCAGGTGCCAGAATAGGTCAGTGGAAACTTTTTGCTTCTGACAGGAGCTCCTGGGACATTTGGCTTAGCCCACAGTGGATACACACACCTGTATCCACTGGCACTCCCTGCCTCTTTCTGAGAAGGCTTTGCAAACTTCCACTCTGTGAAGCACACTATTTTCTAGTAAAGATTTCCCTATGAGACCTCACAAAGGTCTCCATCTCTATTGCAATTGCAGCTTTCCAATGTCATGTCAAATTCCTTGCAACTGAATTTATTCAGTGATAGCAGGCTGCTGCTTGTGCCACATTGTCAGATCATAAGGGGTTTGACAGAGGTGTGAGTAAACCTATGTGCAGAAGCACTGGAGCTGTCTACAGCAATTTCACCCATCACTAAATGCAAGTTACAACTGCTGATGACCAAGTTAATCCTCTTAATAGCTGTCTGTTACTTTTTAATGAATATATTTAATGAACTGAATGGTTGTAAGAAGGCCTATTATAAATTCAAGATTCCTGTAAAGACATGTAAGAGATTGCTTGTATGAGTCAAAGTTTTTAATTTGAAGAGCAAGTCGCTGAACAATAACTTGTCTATGATCCATTACCATGCCTTATATTTATATTGGATATGCCATTGTCCTGTCATTGGTACAGAATGAACCAAGAAAAGTTCTGCCATTAGATGTTTGTGCAAGATGTATTAAGACAGCATTAAAAAAGTTTTACAGCATACAAAGAAAAACCGTAGTCAAGTTTTCATCAAAAGGAAACTCATACACAACAACTTGCATGACCTTGATCAGAATAGAGAGTTTCAATAAGTGAAAAAAAAAGGGTTGAAAATATATTTTTGATGAGCATTTTCTTTACCAGGGGAAAAACCCATTTCTGTTCAACCTAATTTTAATTACGTGTTTTACTTAAACTATTTCATGAGATTTCTATTTTTTATTGAAATAGACGATTATCTGATTATTTACTACCACCTATCATGATACTCTGTTGGGGCTTAAATCCTCCTCATTACCAAGAATTAAAGGGTTGTGAGTGCCCGAACAACAAACTAAGGCTCTGAACCTTAGTATTGCGTCCAGCCAGTGAAAGTGCAACCGCCACCCACATTTCCATCACTGGTTCCACACCAGTGAGCAAAGAGGATTTGGATCTATCAAAGGTCTTGGACATTCCGTGATTTCTCAGAGCACAGTAACATGAGGTCTTACTAGGAAAACTGTTCTGAAATCCGCAGGATAAAGCCAGAGAGACTGCAATAATGTTCACCTGCTGTGCAAGTGTAGCAGACATCACCAGAGTTAATGTTTAATAGCTGAGCTGTGATTGAAATTACCCTGAAGCACTTCCTTTCTGGATTAAAAAACAGAGATACTTTTCACTTCTAGAATGGGAGTTGTTGTCAAAGGAAAACATTAGAGGGAGGAAGCTCTTAGTATTTTTAAAAAATAATTCCAGTAAGCAACAAGTGCAGACTCTTTGTGCTGCACCAAAGGATGGTCACGGTTGGTTTTTGGCAGCAAATACATGAGCAGCTCATATATTTGCTGCCAAAGATGACCAAGGAAGCTTAGAAAAATGACCCTCGTACAATCATCTATTAGTTTTCTGAGTGTTTGGGGGATGGATTTGTTGAAGGTCTTCTGGGAAAACAGCAACACTTTTCAAAGCAAAAAACACTCAGCCATCAGAAAACACAGTAGAGAGCAATGAGGTGATTAAGTGCCCGTTTTTCCAATCAGCCTGGAGGTGAGAAGCCAGAACACTGACAAGCACTGAGTACTTGTTTACCCAAGGAGAATTAATGGCTCTATCATGCAAATTCAACAATAACACTGAATGTTCAATGGAGCATGACTAATGTGATTTAATTATAATTCAGATAATACTGCATAACTTTCCCATTTACGATTGTCCTTGGCCTGCCCACTGCCCTCCTCCTGATGCCTGCAGATGTTCTTTGAGATGTGGATTGGAAGGAAAGTCTAGCACCTGATTGCCAATCTCCACAGATCAGGTTGCTGACAGCTATCATGCTTATGACTATGCTAGTGGACTATTCTGTGCAATGCTACTGGAAAAAAAGACAAAAATAACTCAAATATTCATTCCTAAATAAAGTAGCCCCTTTTTTTTTACTACAAGAGCAAGGCCATACCAAAATGAAGTTGTGTAAATGTTGGTCTTGCTGTGTCCGTGTTTCGCACATCCTCTCTGAACACTTTCGAGGCTGAAAGGAGGATTCTAAATGAGTTCCCACTGTCAAACTGTGTCACAAAATCCCTCTCCAGCAATATCTGAATTAGAAGAGCTGTATCATTTCCCCATCTCTACAGCTGCAACATGGAATATGCGATTGTTAAAGGGAATGTAATCTGTAGTCAAAAAAAAAAAAAAAGATTACCTTGCTGATGCAGAGGTGCTTGTAGTGGAGACCAGGAACCAGGGAAGATTTTAAGCAAGGGAAGATCACCAGTGTAAGTGTATTGAGGACGCTGAACAGTTACAGATGAGAATAAAATTTAGACCTTTATACCACTCATTAAAAGATTGAATTTGATCTGCTCCTTACTTCCAAGGAGGTACTTGTATCTTTTTGGCAGGTTTCTTTCAGGCTGTAATATGTCTTCATGTCTGCAAATTAAACAGAAATTGCATTTGATTAACAGTACAAATCTATGTTGTTACATCTTGTTGGGACAATAGTTGGCCTGCTAAAATCTGCCCGGTTATCAGCAGATGTCTGTTCATATCCTGATTAAGTTGAAGATGTCTAGTATACACAGCCTGTGCAGGAGTCTCTTAGCTTAAGATGGATGACTCCACTGAAATACTGCCCCAAAGCATCCAGCTCTTTCCGCTTCAGGTTTATGTCTATTCAAATCAGACTACAGAAATCTTGCAGTGGTCAGGGAGGGTTCTGCGTATACAAAGTACACACTCCCTGCTATATAACGGAGGAGAGGCATACCGTGTTACCTTGGTGGCCTCTGATGTGTGTTTTCCTCCAGCATTGAAAGAGTCTATCTCTAATGTACTCCATGTGCTAATAACACCAGCTTTACTCAAAGCACACCATGTTTGCTTTTATATTTCACAAGCAACCACCCAGCTTTCCAAAGTTGTACTATCAGCACCATGAGATAATTTTCAGTGAGGTTCGTGTGTCTCTGTTCCACTGCCCTTTAGAAGATTCTCAGCTACTGATTTTTATGAAGAATAGGAAGCTTGGAAACGTAAAACAGGAAAGTTTCCAGTTCAGAAGCTCAAGAAATGGAGACGCTGAGCATGCTTTTTTCCATTGTGAGTCTAAAGTTTTGAGAGTGCTGTAGTATTTCCCCCTCCTTCAACAAGTGAGAAGGGTATAAACCAAAGCTTTCTTGATACACATCCATAGAGATTTTTCTACATCCCTTCCCCCTTTCTCATGGGGCTGTCAAATTTCAGGCTGTAGGTGAGCAGCAGCATACCTTGCCAGGCTCTGACATAGGTGCTTACACAGGCAAGGGGAGAAACCATGAACCCAGCCAGGTTATGCTTCCAGGCGTCCACATAATTAGTAAAAATGAAGTTTTAAAGCAAAATTTTTAAATGCCTAAAAAATTAGTAGAAATGAAGATTTAAAGATGGTTTTTAAAATGCTAAAAAATGTCTTTCTGGGGTCTGTTTATGCCCACTAAGTACCGTTGAGGGCTCTGGCTCTTCGATGTGTTTCTAACAACAATTGTATTAATACTATGTAGAAATGTGGGGAGAAGTACAAATTGTAAAGGGAAGGGAAAATCCCTTTCTGTTAGAAATAACTAAGGCAGCTTTGGCTAATGTGAATGTTTTTATTCTGCAGGGAAAGGCATAAAGGGCTGTGTAAGATAGTGGAGTCTGATAAAGGCAATTTCCTCACTCCTGACTGTCACGATTACAGCTAACCTGAGTCTCTCTGTGTGATCTCACCTAATCCTGCAACAAAGGGGCCTTTCATCCTAACATCATTATATCACACTCAGCACACAGCTATTCAGGGAAGAGATGTTCAATCCTTTTCAAGGTTCTGCTTTGCCCCTTGGCACAAGGGGGAGATTTAATGACTTAGGAATCAATATCCTATTTTCAGCCTTCTCATTTGTCACTGCCTAGAGCACTTTTGAAAAGAAGAGTTCCAATCCTGAATCCCTCTCATCACCTCAAATCATAATACCCAAAAGTTTTGCCTATGAAGAGTATCTTCTTTGTCCCTTCTGCACATCCAAAGGGAGACAGAAATTTGGTCATTGTGCAATTAGCAGGAGACTGAAAACCAAAGCTAGACAAATAATCGCAAACCAGATGCAAATTTTGTACAACTGCCAAATCTGAGGGTGAAGGAAATGTCTTCATCTCGAAAATGTTTCAACATGGACATTATGGCAAGATTTCTTTCTGGGAGCTGTAATCTAATTAAACACTGAGACCTTGGGCTAAGCAAAGGAGTAACTTTTAAAAGAATCCTCAAGGTGAATTTGCATGGATTTTTATACGCAAGTTAGTTTTAGTTATCTACTTAAGCTTTATGAATAAATGTTTCTTCAGAGAACTCAAGGAGCCGATTCCCTAAGCCAGACAAAATAAAATGTATCACGGCCAAACATGAGAAAAAGCAGAGAGCTCCTTAAGACCAACTTATTTCAGTTCTCACAGCTGATAGATGAAAAGCAATTCTGAGCAGTTTTTGTTTATCTGCTTTGTCAAACCTTTTTAATCCATAAGATTACATAAAAAAATCCCAAGTATGAAATCCATATCCAGATTCCCATGGAAGTAAACAAGCAAAATGGAGGAAATAAGGTTGTTTTTTCCATTGATTTTAAGGAAAAGCCGTTGTGACAATGTTACAGACTATAAAGAGCATCTTAAAATTAGATGAAGTGATGTTTTGATCAAACAAAGTGGGGAAGTAACACATGAATGGCAGTGACTAAGTCTCACGGAGGGACTACAAGAGAAAAAGATTTATGACAGCCAGCACATAAAATCCATATCTCCATGCATTACTGACGAGGATATTCACACCTCCATCTAACAGATCTCCCGAAATACCATTCGCTGTCAATAAATGGCACAGGTTTTGGAAAGCAAGAGAGAAACAGTGACGAGATAAAGGTACACTTGATGCTGCTTGTGCAAAGACATGGAATTACTTGGCAACTATGACAGTGCTCCAGTCTGGGACTCAGGAGAG
>VZTA01024899.1:267-16146 GCA_013398855.1 Mohoua ochrocephala | reverse complement strand
TTTCTGTAGGTTAAAAGTGAGTTTACAAATATCTATCAAGAAAGAAACTTCAAAGTAAATTTTCCAAGTGAATTGATGCAGTTATAGTTTTATGCTGAGCTAATAGAATAATTTGCAACCTGTGATTTAAATACTAGTACTGGTACTAAATGATTTTTCTCATATGAAAAAGAATAAATGGAACAGAATCCACTAATACACCAAATACACTTGCTAATAAAAAGATATGAAGAAAATTGTCATCTTAATGATTCAAACACGAGTGGTTTTATAGAATTATTTAGGTTGGAAAAGACCTATGACATAACCAAATCCAGCTGTAACTCAGCACTGCCAAACCCACCACTATAGCATGTCCCTAAGTGTCACATCCACACATCTTATCTGTAGTTCCCCAGATCCTCTTTCAACCCCTTTTGTAGATGGGTATTTAAATATGTGGATTAGTGAAGCAAAAGAAAATTTAGTAGAAAAAGAGCATTTATTTTTTAAGTGTGTATGGAGGAATTTGCACATAAAATAATAGAGTCATTTGTAAAATAACATTTTCTTCCAAAGGGTTATTTTTATTCACAAAAGATTAAGAATTTAAATCATAATTTAACTGTTTTTGAGAAACAATTGTATTCCTTACCAGTCACTACAGCCTATTTTTTTAAACTTTCTGTGTTCTAAAATGCTTGATAGGAATGGATCAAGATCAGAGCAGCTCTCGTGGCTATGAATCTTACATATGCTACTTTACCGTTCATTCTGTTACTAACATACTAAGACCTGTTGCTGTAGAACTTTCATGGCATTTTCTTGGTTTTGGAGTAAGTTATTTGGTGTCTTTTGGAGAGTAAGAGGGCAGTTTAAAAACACATCTGCATTTCAGATACCAAAATTAAATTTACCAATTAAGGCTCCAGCTTTAAAGTCCTTTTACATACTTTAAACTTTTTACTTGATTGGCTTTTTGTTTGTTAAAGAAAATGATTGTCCTATAAAAGAAGTGGAATATGTCCATGCAGGAAGAGCCCTGTGTTTCACTCCTAAGAGCAATTGAAATCAAAAGTAGGAAGCTTGACAGGAAACTAATTCCAATACTAAAATTTTCTCCTATGTCTAGCTTCTACCCATCCTGTTTATGTAGACATATATTCAAAGCGTCCATGGTCTAGAAAAATAAATTATATTCAGACAGGTAAATTTTCTTCTAAAATGTATTTCCTATTCTCCTCATTTAAATGCATCCAATGTTTTTAAAATATCTCTTTTGCTCATGTTCATTACTGAAAAATGCTTCATATTTTTCTTAGTCTTGCGTATATTTAATGTCATATGTACTCACATGGTTCATTTAGACCGCAGAATAACTTCAAAGCAACTATTAATATAGCTGAAAAGAGAAAAGATGCTATTTTTCACAGCTCATATTTATAAGGTGGATCATTCTTTTTCGTTTCTATTGCATTGCCCTGTAAAGAATCCATGATTCCCTTGAAAATAATGACATTCTATAAAGGCAACAAATGTTTATTTGGAGGAGAATTTATTTTCTTTTCCTTCCTGTTTCTGAGTCTCTAGGGTATATTCAGTTCATATTTTCAGTATTTTTCCTCTCAAACACAAGCATCTTTATTTACTTATATTTTTGCAGAAATGAAGGTGACAGGTAGATCACGGAGAGGTGTTTGTGAGAAAGCAAAGCATTATTAATCTTCTGAAAAAATATGAAAGTTTGCTAAAGTGTTATGGCTTGCCATAACAATAATCAAGTATCAAACAAATAAAAAGCTATGAATAATATAATTGAAATGTATTGTTTTGACTTCAGCTATAACTGTGACAAAAGGTTTGTAGTCCTTTGCCTCAGACAGTGGAAGTAATAGGTGACAAAATGTATCTGACCTCACTTCCTTTGCTACTTCTACCAAGAAATTGGTGTTCAGAAGAATTGCTTACTAGGGAAAAAATACTCCTAATTTTGCTAATACTTTGATAAGTTTTTTTTTCTGGTATATTTTGATGTAAGATAATTTATAAACATTAATTTAGTATTTGTCTCCATGCACAGCCAACATTTAGCCTCACTGAATATGCAGTATGAAACCTGGAAATACATAAAATATTATACACACAAGTATGCTGTTTATTTTATAACAGAAGAAGATTAATGGGTTTACTCAGAGTATACTCACAGTTTCACTCATGGCTGAAAGTTTGATTCATGACTACTCTTCATCAAAGCAACTTAGATCAGTTTGCATGCTTTTAGTTCAGGAAGGAAGTCACATCAAAATGGAGGCACCAAAGCATAAAATAGGATTCATTAATACAGGCTCAACACAGAGGTCAAAAAAGCTAAATAGAATCATGCACTGCACTGGTCTGTAGAGATAGCCATTGAGAAATTACAATTGAAGTATAATATAGGCATTACCAAGATGTTTAAATGTTTAAATATCTATGTTTCTACATATCTTTAAAGGTATACATCTTGACATATAAATTTCTTTGAGATGTCTGGCTTAAAGTCTGGCCCATTTATGACCTGGTAACAGGAAGGAAAGGACTATCTTGTCCTTAATAATCCTCAGCACTGACACTTCTGTTGGAAGAAGTACCATGATTGTGCAAAACAGTCTCCGAGGCACTTACAGATCTTCTCTAGTGGCCTTGGCATGCGGAGAGGGTAGATGCTTCACCTACCCATAGTGTTTATCAGCACAGTTTAAAAGCATGGTTTCCAAGACAACTACCTGAGTCTAAAATGAAGAGCTGAAGGGAGGTTATAACTTCTGAATCCTTCTTTCACCTCTGCTTTGAGAACAGGCTTGCACGTGTTGCCCTATGCTTATCATTACTCCAAACAAGGGTTTGCAGATTAAAGCAATATTAGCTAGTCTAAAAAACTAATTTTACTTTCTTATAGAAGGAAAAGACAAGATACCTGCCCAATATTTAATTTTTTCTTCTATATACAGTGCTCAAAGTTAAAGAAAAACTGGGGGAAAATGACCCTGTAAGTAACTACAGCTAAACAGAAGTAAGATCTTGCTGAGCTCAGTGGGAGCACTAAGGTATGCAGTCCTGCCTCACGTCTATCATTTCGTTCTGAAACCTTCCTTCACCTGAGAGGCAGCAGTTTCCTCTCATAATGGCAAGATTTCACTTACAAACTCAGCAATATCTTGCTACTTTGACAGGGAAGACCTCTCAGCTTCCACATCCATTTGAGTTGTAGGAGTTGGATGACCCTGGGAGATCAATCTTTCCTGAATGGCATGACCCCCAGGCTCACCATGAGCTCAGAACTCAGGCAGATCTTGCATTCTGCAATATTTTGCACTGACGGTGGCAGCGGGATCACAGGTCAAGAAGGAAGGTTTCTTCGCCTTTTGTTCTTTTCCTTCTTGTCTCCTGTCTGCTGCATTAGCAAGAATCAGTCAGCTAATCTGAAGCAGCTCCCTCTTACTGCTGCAATGAGCTCCAAAGCTGTCCATGATGCTTAGAGCAGTTGAATGGAAGTAGAAATGGGGTAGCCTAGAGGGAGATGGCATTGTTTTTAATTGAACCAGTGATGTTTGTAGAACATAGTAAAAAGGTACAGAATAAGCAAGTGATGCCCCAATAATAATCACATATATTTATAATAAAGTTCTCATTTTCCTTAGAGTGTCAGCCATCCAAAACTTAAATCTGAATTATGGTGTTATGGTCTGTAGCCTACATTTTTTATTTTTTCTCTCCTAAAACATACAGAATTTTAGTACAGAAGTACAAGTTTATAACTAGCAATCTAAAATTCAGAATTAATAAGGTATTTTTAGAAATTATCTTTCTCTCTTATCTGTTAATTTGAGGTGTTTTCAAAACCACTGTGCTTCTGTGAACCTTCTGTTTGACGGCTACCTGCTTAGTCTTTTTAAGGTCTATACCTTTGTTCCAGGGATTTATGATTCTTATTAATTCTGTCATGTTGTATTTTAGTACTTGCTATACAGGAATTGTCATAAATAACAGGGCTAATTATTCGAAGTCATGTAAGAGAGTCTTCTTTGTTGAAATTCCCTGTTTTCTCCAGTGCAGACATCCAACTGTCCTAATTTCAAAAAAAATCACAAAAACCCAAAGCCAAAAAAAAATTTTTCTAGAACTAAACCCAGAAGCCTTCTAGAATTAGATGTCGTAAATGAAAGAATGATAAGGAAATTATTTGCTTACATCTGAAGGTTTTTGGGTATAATAGTAATCTAAATTTGTAATGGAAAACTTTTCACGGTTGCTCTGCAACTTGTGGGTATTTTCAATGAAAATCAGATTTTCAGCCTCCAAGATCAGTCTAATGATGCAGATAAGCTACTGCAGATAACGATCCTCTGATAGGACTTGTATCTATGTATCAGTAAATAATAATTTTATATTCGAACAGTTTATATAATGTGTTGAATTAACTATTGACGGCAAATCTAACTTACATTCTGGAAGGTATTTTGTTTTCTGTGAAAGCTGTGAATTTTATATTGGAAGAAAAATAATACACATTGCTTAGCCAGGATATCACAGGCTAAAACTCTAAACAAAACCTTGTGGAACCCCACTGGCTTCAAACAATGTAACTACTGTTTGTTAAAGTCGTTAGAATTAAGAATTGGTATCTTAGGTATATGTCAGGCCTCCTATAGGCCTATGACATTTAGAAGAAGTGTGTTGAAGAAGGGTGTAATGACTGCTAAAATAAAACCTCCGAGTGATAAATGAACAGCTTGCTACTGCGAAAGTGTTTAAAGGTTTAGGACTCCTACTGATAAAATCACCAGAGAGAGTATGTAGAAAATTACTCTCTTCTCACCTTTAATTGCATTATTTAACTTGAACATTTTCTCCACTGAAGGGAGTGCAAACAATAAAACCTTTTCATTTACTATGCAAAGTCCTTTACAAACAAAGTATAGAGACTATATGACTTAGGCTTGCTTTATTGAATTAAATAACTGGCCATCTATAATGAAGTTCATGGTGGAAAGGGAAATTGAAATTTAGCTAAACCAATAGTGCGTTAGGACTTTATCAAATGGAGAGGTTGCAGATGTCTTCAGGTGAATGCAAATGCAAAAATAAGCATTTCCACCAGAGAAACAAAGTCTGTCTTACAGAATGAGCTGTCTAGTTCATTCAAGCACTAGAAGATGGTTCTGCTGAGAAAAGGACAGAAATTCTTAACTCCTGGTTTTCTTCATCATTGATGTTACTTTTTGTATACCAACTTTTTAAAAAAGCTTTATTGAATGATGGAAGCTACTTTTGGCAGGAAATGTTAATTATGAAAGTATGTAAAATATTGTCAAGGAGAAACGCACAACAACAGAAAGAAGATCCTTCCTATATGCTTTTAACCTTATTTACATCTTTTGTTTTATCAATAATAGACATAAACTGGAGGATATCTTTTAATTGGATGCAATTACTTCAGAAAAATTAGATTCAATAATAACACCTTTTAAGCCAGAGGAAACATCAAAGTAACTTGAATGTACTTAGCGTTTTTCACATTTCCTCATACGTGAACCTCATTCCACTATATAAATACTTGGACATAGGAAGTGAGGTACCTTGCATGTGAAAATGTAAAACTTCCTCTGTGACAAGGTCTATAAAAACACTTGACACACATGTAGACAAATTAGTGTTGTTTATAATTGAGAGCACAGCTTACTTTTCATTTCTTATGGATATCGCATGGATTTTACTTTTATTTAATGGGTATTCCTGTGTAAGATTTAAAAAAAAAAGAAAAAACAGGAAAAAAATCAGAAAAAACATTTGCTGGCTTTTAAAACTTTTTGTCAATAACTGCTTTTTGAGTCTCAAAGGAGAAATTGATAGGAGAGTACTTTGTGAGGAAATGGAAATTCTTGTTGCATACAAGGGGGGAGAAAATGGTTGCAAAATGTAATGATATATAGAAAATTCTCCATAAATTGATTAGTCACACTTTTATGTGCCATAGCTTGCATAGCACAGATTCAGTTTCATTTATTTCTCTGTAATTGGCGTAAAATGGTACACTTAATCTTTCAAGTTATTGCTTCTCAACGTCACCATTTTTTTTCCATTATGTGATGTGCAGTTGGTTCCATTTCATGACCAGATATTCTTTTTCGGGTCATAAAAATTTCCAGAGATGATATTTTTGGAGTGAGATATGTTTGGCCATCTAGATAAATGACAGCAGTGTGAAAGTAGAGAATGCTATAGAATTAAATGCAGCCAAAGAGAAATGTAGCATTAAGATCTTCATACCATGAATAAAACCAGAAAATGCCAATAACCCTGAAATCAAAGGGTGCTAATTCTAAAATGTGCAAGATCATACATTGGTGAAGTGTAACAATTTTGTCTTTATTTAGAAAATGGTTTAAACATGGACGTTCTTGTCTTGTTTTCTTTAGGTGAGATCTCAGTGCCTCTTCTGCAGCTTCTGCTAGCCAAGATCCTATGTCCTAAAACAGATCTAAAATTTCTAGGCTTTCTCAGAATTAAAAGTAAGCTAAATAGAAAAGCAGTCTATCTTCAAAACTTTTTGAGAAATCTATTTTCTAAGAGAGTACGTATTATTTAATTTCATTTTATTGTGCTGTCTAATTTTACAACCTGGTATATATATTCCATGTATCAGCCACCTTTGTCTGTTCCAGTATGTCTAAATTACCCATTCCCTGTAAATTTGTCAGATACAGGTGGAAAGGAAACTGTGATTTGGTAATATTTGTATAAAGGGATCAGCAGAATTAAAGGATTGGACTTTTGATGATTTTGTATAGATTTTTGTGGTTTAGTATATACAAAGATTTCTTTTTTTGCATTCACTGAGAAAGGTTATGCTTTCTATATTGGAGCCATCACCTTTTGGCATGCTAACAGTCAGCTTGCTGTATTTCTTCATTACTCAACCAGGCACAACACTTGGAACAATCCAGTGTGTTTCTTGTCATAGTAGCTGAATGCTATTTCACTCTTTAGAAAGTTTTTATTTCTTAGTCTTTATTTTGAAGACAGCTTGGCTCATAAGCCAAGATCCCAGATAAATTTAAAAGTCTGGTAGCAAAGCATGTGCCCTCCTTGCCCTGATTCCACCACCAGCTGAGAGCCAAGTCCTGTCTCTGTCTATAGAGCTGTGTTAGCAGAGGCTTTCACTAACAGTGAGGCTTGTTAGTGGGGCATGATACGTGAAGATTGCTATTTGTAATTGAGGGTAGGTGTCCAAATGTGCTGATGAACCCTAATAGGCTTTAATTTAATTTTAATGGGATATTTGAATCTTTTAATGACTTAGCAATGCAACTTATATACTTATTCTAGGTTTTCCCCCATGCAAAGACTAAATTACTGTTTATATATGCAAAGCAATTATAGGTTACCCAGAGCTACCAAGAACAGTGCCTCATTTTCCAGGCTTCTCTGTGTGTTTACAGAGTAAATAGGTATTTTTGTCTTTGAAAGTTCCTGACTTTCAGGAATGAACTATTTTTAATGGAGGTTCAAGACCTTTTCAGCAAATAGTGTGCTATGTATGAGGAAAATAATCTTTCAAATGCATACATTCTTTAAAAAATATGCCAATTGATTTTATCCAGTAGTGTTATTTTCAAAGAAAGCCATTTTAGACGAATATTGTGCAACTGGAGGGTAAAGCATAGAAAGAGACTGTAAATCTTCTCTAGTCACACAACTTTGGATTTTTCCTACTCAGAGAATATCTGGACACTAAAAATGTAGTGTAGTTATTCCCATACAGCCTTTAAAAACCTTCTTGTGTATTCTGGGTGCAATGGAACTGCAGCCCGGAGAGGCTTGGATTATGTAAACAGCTCCTTGAAAGCCATCAAAGTTTCTGGATGTTTGCAACATGTGTCATATCTGAATAAGGTAACTGGTCATCAGTATCCAAGATCTGAAGCCACTAATGCTTTAAAGCACAAGTCACTGATCAGACATTATTCATCTCTTTTCGACACCTGCATTTTCTTTACCTTTCCTTTCAGGATGACTTTTTGCAGCTCTTAGTAAGATGGTGAATGCAGATAGCAAAGCCTCTGATAAGTGAGAAAGGAAACTTAACTTAGCTTTAAGATGTTCTGCTTCTTTACATTCTGTTATCCCCTGTGAGGGAACCAGAAGGAATATAAGACCATTTTATGCATGCTGATTTTGTCACTTGCAGAGGCGCTAACAAATCACGTGATTTCTATAATTTAGTATTTCTGTATGATTCAGTGTAATTGACAGTGCCAGAAACTAGCCCTAAGCAAATGAAATGCAACACAAAATCTGCTGTAAGCAAGTTAATCAAGTCTAAATGATAGAAAGCTTGCACTTCATTTCTTTTCCAGGATACATTTGTAACAGAAAAATAATTCTCTTTTCTCTCAAAAGACTAGGGAGGCTGTCAGGCGCTTTGGGGCAATCGAAATAAATAGTTTATGCCTCCCGTAAATAAAGATATGAAATGTTTGTGTTTGTGAACAAAGGCCAGAGTAACCTCGTAAATTTGACATTCTAGGCTTTGACTCATGGGCTTAGACCACTGACAAATGGGTCACTGCCCCAACTCTCTGCTCTTGCACTTCTCATGAAGGCACTTGCCTTAATATTCTGTGCTATAATTTAAAGCTACCTTGCTAGTACCATTTTTGAAGATATCTGCTTAAAAGATTGTTCTGGCCTTATTGCCTTGAAGCATATCTTTTTAATTAATATCTGTGTTGCTCAAGATTTTTATTAAGAAGGAAGTCTCTTGGACTTTATACAGCAGTGCCCCTGGGCTTGCTGTTCAAGAAAGTTTAAACACGTGTTTTTCTGGATATTTCACCATCCTACAATTAGATATTTCATATCCTTGCCAGTCCTTATTTAATCATCTTTCAACAATGTCTCTTTCTAGTGCACCTTACAAATACATTTTGCACTGCAAATACCTTCCTTTAAATTTCAGAAAATGCAATTAATTGTTTCGTTAGCCTAATTTTATTCCATAGCTTTTTTTTTTTTTTCCCTCCCCCGCCACAAAGCTGTCCAAAGCCTCTGGTCACTGTGATTCGCTCTTTTGCTTCAGCTCAAACACTTTGAGAGGTCATCAAAAAGGTAGTTTCCAGTGGAAAACTCAGGAGCCAAGCATGTGACAAATGGAAGTCTACAAAAACCATACTTTCCAAAATTATTATTTGCTGCGTATAGACCATGCACATCTTGCTAAGGAGGACGGTAAGAAACTGGAGAGCATATGGCTTAAAAAAAAAAACCCCTTTGCTAACAACCTATGTCACCATATTTTCCTCTTTGTGAGACTACCAGCTTTTTCCAAGCAGCAAGCACAATTGCACTACCATGCAAATCCAAAAGATTTTCTTCGAATTTAAAAGCTTGGAGAAACTCAGCTTTTCTAGAGGATATTAAAAACTAGGATATCTGTACGTTTTTACATTTTTCCATGGTAAGTATTCTATAGCACTTCTTCACTTGGATTCATTCCCTTCTTCTTCAAAGACTACATTCTTTGAATTAAATCTGTGGCTGGACAGACATTTAAACCAAATGGGGTACCTGTTTTCATTATACCATTGCAAATCTTAACTTTTCCAATTCTCTGTTATCTGATTATTTTATGTCTTCAGTGGAAATAAGGTCATGGTCCTAATTGTTTGCCTTTTAATAGCTATGGCTTTTGCTTTGAAGCTTTGTTGTTACTGATACCATAAGAGCTCATGAAGTAGTATCCAATGAAAAAGCAATAAATATGTCATTAGCTTTAAGCCTATTACCGCAACCTTATCCTTTGCTGTGTTGAGAAATTAATATGAACTTGTCATGCTGGTTCGGTGGGGTTTTTCCCTCCATATTTACAAATGTTTATCACTTACATTTCATACCCAAAGGTTCAAAGTTGTTTTCCAGAGCAGAACAATCATAAACGTATGGATAGATTCACATTTTCTTCTCTAAGTCCTCATAAAAATCGCTTTTTTTTTCTCTTTCTTGCTTTTTTGGATACAGCAGTTCTCAAAATTCTATGCTTTGATTTTAATGTTTTACTCTGTGTTTAAACCAATCAGATTACTTAAAACTATGAAGTGCATCTGAATGACTTCTTATATAAATGCAACTTTTTAATGCATGTGCACACATAGGCACACATTTCATGCAGTTGTAAATTGGGGAACGGCTTGAATTTCATCCAGCTGCTAGACAGTTTAACCCTTTGGAGCTAAAAACTGTTTTATTGTTCTGCTCATTACTTTTGTTCTTATTTCTTAATTAATTTTGGTGTACTATTGGCTAGTGTTCAATAATCACTCCACAATTAGAGAAAAACTGAAAGATGCTCCGGTGTCTCAATTCCACTTTTCCCATTGTGTGATTTAAGAGTCATGTACCAAGAGCCCTGGTCAGCCCAACAGCTGGCATGCTCCATAGGTCCATGTAACCACACTGGACTTCACGAATTGCTACAGACCAGAAGTGCTGCAGAGTGACAATAATTAATTTGGACATGGAGTTTACTGTTATAGCATTTACTTTGATCCAAATTCTGAACTTGTTTTTCAACATTTTTCATTTGGATACATTTTTGTCAGACTTTCCAGAGTTTTTAGATTAAATGTAGGTGTAATGATCGAGCCATATGTATATGTTCATTATGAGCCTCTTGAAAGTGTTGGTGGGAATCCACTGATTTCAGTTCTAAAGTAGAATTTCTATTTTAAACTGAGAAACAGTCTCATATAAATGTAAAACCAAATTCCTTCTAAAACTGGAGTATCTGTCAAATGACAGAAGATTACAAATCAGTGGGATATTCCAAACCAAAGTCTGGAAATTGCTTGCTGTATTTATTTCTGGAGTTAGATCAGAATTCATGTTTTAATCAACTTCAAGATATAAGACCGTAATAAAAGATTCTGAAAGACTGATATTTCCAGGTCTGCTGTAGCACCCTAAGTGAGGAGCAAATTAAATTTAGTATTTAACGCCTTCTCATCAGTTCAGGGGTGGTAGGCACTTTTTTTTCATTGTATAAAGACATAAATCCTGCCTCTGCACTTTGGTTGCAGAAGAGCTTTGTAGGCAGTCCTGTGCAGGGTTCGGTGAGTAATCCAATCTCAAAGTGATAAAGGCAAAGCACTCAATCTGCAGGTCAGGATGCAACAGGAAAGGCTGTAGTTTAGCAAGAGTCTATAAAAGATAAAAGCTCCCTTTGACCACAGGCTACTTACATTGATTGGAATTCACCACAGTCCCAGAGAGGTTAAAAAATACATAGTTTAAGTGTAAGTAAATTGAACTATTAGAAGTGATTAATTTTCTACATTTAAAATTTTATATCATGTTTTTTTCTTTCTGCAAGTTTGTTTCCTCTTTTCAGCAACATGCTTTAATGTGAAGAAAGCTCCATACTTTGGGAACAGAACTCATGTTCTTTCTCTAAACAGTTGCTTTTTCTTCCTCTCCAAAGTAATAGAAAAACATGGGGGCAGATTTTACTACTGTACTGCTTTTTCACTCAAACCTTTTATTTGAAAGCTGTATTTAACCCTTTGGATTTCATATGTAGTATTTTTCCCAGTTATCTGGGGGGGTTGTTTCCTCTGTTGGGATTAGTGAATGCTGTAATAAAGCCATCAAAAATAACTTCTTAAGGAAGACAGCAATAGTTCTGTCTTCAGGCAGAAAGAAGAATTGGATTTCAATACTTTTATCATTGCCCTTTAAAATTACCTTAACCTTAAAACATAATTTGATATCCTGACTACCTAAAATTAAGCTATCGGTGAAATTCTACATTAACTTATATTTATATCTATCTATATCTATATCTCCATGACTGATAAGAAACTTCATGATTCTTTTACTGAAGTAATGGAGATGGAGTGTGAAAGGGGCTCAGAAAAGTTTTCTTGCTGTTCTCAAAAGCAGTAATGACAAAAGGAAGTGTTAAATTCAGGCTATATCAGACCAAAATGGTAATACAGTAATAAGAAGCAAAAATGATAGCTTTGAGTTCAAAAGTTATGTTGTTGCTGATATCTCACTGCTATTATTCTTCTCCTCTGTCTAGATATTTATTGCTACTAGAACATAGTATCAAAATACTTAAAAGCTCTTGACAATGTTTTGAATTAAGGAGGCAGATGAAAAGGTGTGGTGGGGATACGTATCACATGAGGAATCAATACAGTTTTATTTCTTAAACTTTCTGAATAGTTACTATCTTGCCCTGGATTGACATTAGTTCCTTTTACTAAGTTATTTTCTGTATCAAAGAATACATCAAAGCATCCAAAAAGCTCCATGAAAACACTTTCATAAGACTGCATACACGAAGTTGTAATTCCAAATCTTTATTACTTTCACTCTAAATAACAATGCATGTTATAGAAATTCACAGATTAGAGGACAGTATCATAACTATAGTTGGCTGAGAGAGCAAGTAATCATAGTTAGCAGTTTTTACTAAATTTGGAGGAAAGAAATGTTTTTGCAAACTGTTACAGTTGTTTAATCCTATCCATAAACCCCACGACTGTTTGTCTATAGAAAAAACAGAGATGAGAAAGAAGCTAAATATAGCATTGACTAATATTGCAGCATGTGATTCAGCCTGTGGCTCTCCTTTAGACTGAAATCAATGACAGTCATGGCAGCTGTACAAAGTCAAGGGTAGCATATGCAGAAAGCTCTTGTTAATTTACTGTTCTTCAGTGTGTTTGCAAAATCTACCGTTTCCCTTCTGGCATCACGCAGTACAAATAGAGGAATTACGTGTTACTCATTCTCTAATGATTCACTATTGCTTATCGATATTACACGAACATTTCCTGTGGTGTCTTTTCTGCCTGAGGAAGTTAGTACAATCCTCTCCCACTTAGTACAAACTTAGAGAAATACTCCACATGACTGCTTCAGGTGTGCTCCCAGAGCAGTTGCACTTGGTCCCAAATAGCCTGTTGTGTACAACTTCTAAGATTTTCTGGTGGGATCTGGGATATATATGTATATATATACATGATATTGTCATGGTTTAACCCTAGACAGTGAGCAAATACCACACAGCTCCTCGCTGATTAGCACATATAAAACTCCCCCACACAGTGGGATGGGGAGGAGAATCAGGGATAAAACCCCTATAATTCATGGATTGAGAGGAGCGCAGTTTAATCACTTAAACTACTATGACTACTACTACTAATAAGAAGAAGAAAAAGGAGAGGAAAAAAGAGAGAAAAGACAAGAAAAATCCAAGCAATGCACCATACAATTGCTCACCCCCCACTGACTGATGTCCAGCCCGTCCTCAAGCTGAGGTCAGCTGTCCCAGTATTGCGTGGAAATGGAAAAGTCCTAGACTTAGGACATGCGCTACTTAACACTAACCGGAACATTTGTGGATTATCAACATTCTCATACTGAATCCAAAACGCAGCGTGTACTAGCTACATGAAGCTAGTACTACTAGCTTCTAAGAAGAAAAATGAATTCTGTCCCAGTGGAAACCAGGACAGGTGTATGCAATCCAGGCACACTCAAGGCTCTTTTCAGCAAATGGGGCAGTATGCACACGTAGGAGGCTGGAAAGGTACCAGCAGGTAGTCCTGATGGCCAATCAGGCGTGAAATTCTGGTGTGGCTATTTTGAGGAAGTGCTCACTCTCCTCTCCTAACACAAGACAGCTGTTAGGTAAGACAGAAGGAATTTAGTAAATGGTAAAAGGTAAAGTATGTCAAGGTAAGAGACAAAGTAACTTTCAGAGTGAATGGGAAGCAGAGTTGAAAGTTAGCTGCTTTTTATCTTCTTCCTGGGGAAATGATCTTACATCCAGTATTTCATTCTGGGCAGACTGAATAATCTGTGTAGTCATTGACAGGAAACAGTAATATAATAGTAGACATTGCAGTATATCTGCCTGAAAATTTCAAAGTATCTTCTACTGAGGATATAAATCTAAAGTACCTATCTTTCTTTTCTAATGCCTTAGGTCTAAATATGTTCTGTTTTCCATAGAGAGCATCTATAATTTAAATGATTTACTCTATGCATAAAGAGTGTGAATTCTCCAAGTGTTCCTGCTTTTATTTCTCAAAGAAAGCCCTTAGAAAAAAAAGTGACTTAAATATACAGTCATTCGATATGTGGGTAGAATCTCTGAAGTACTGCTTCACCTTAAACTATCAACACAGAAACACATTTTGAAAACAACAAAGTGACTGCTGAGTATATGAACAATATTGAGATGGCAGTGCAAGATCAGTCACTTCTCGCAGGTCTTTAATATCAAACTAAAGACAGAGTTTGACTAAGATTAAGGTTACCACAAATAACAAGATACAAACATTTGTATTTTCAAGTGGTGACTTAAGTCAGTGTGTAAGGGTTATATTTTATATCCACACTATGTTAGAGCAGTATTTTCTTCTGGCGTTGTGCTGCACTCATTTTTCTTGTGACAAAGGCTTTTTGGGGTATGTGCAAATGCCTCCCATTATCTAT
This sequence comes from Mohoua ochrocephala, assembly GCA_013398855.1. Lineage (NCBI taxonomy): Eukaryota > Metazoa > Chordata > Aves > Passeriformes > Acanthizidae > Mohoua > Mohoua ochrocephala. The sequence goes on along the minus strand of VZTA01024899.1, from coordinate 1,617 downwards.
AATACAACACTGCTAATTGCGCAAAATATGCAGATGCTATAATTTACTGACTCCCAGCTATAAATTCACTAGTAATTGGGGAGAGGGGTGGAATAAGAAAACTGTAAGTAGAGCTCTACAAAAAGCATCTTATTGTATTGTATTTGCTTCTGTTTGTGTGTCTGTTGAACCTTTCCCATCTCTTCTCTTTTCCCCTTTAAAATGGGACTGCATGGACATCTGCAGTTTTCCGAGAGCTAATTACAACTCCCATGAACAGAAGATTATTTCATCATTAATTATATATTAGGATGACTTACTTTATGAAACGTATTTTTTTATTTCTCCCATTCTTTTAGCTATGTGTTCATATCTTATTTGAAAAGAATGTTCTGAGAATAAGTGGTTAACTATTTCAAAGCATTTTGGAGGAAGAGTCCTGAGGATACTGAGTTAAAACAAATGGTGGCAATAAAGAACTGTTAGGACTTGCAGCAAAAGTAAAGACCAACTCATCTCCTGCTGCAAGTCTCAGACAGAATCCGATGTGATCCAGAAAAAACTTCCTCTAAATCGGGTATAGATTACCTTGAACATAAGTCCATCAAATAATTAAACCTAGTTTAAAAGCCCCAGTATTACAAGAGAAAATCTGTGTCCCTTTTCTCCTTCACAGTTTACACCACCATGTGAAAAGAGACAGCTTGATTTCTAATACCCACTGTTTCAATGGACTCTATATTATTTTCTAAGCATTTAGGGAGCTCTTGCAATTCCTTTTTTGCTCCTTACCCTTTCCAAGACATTGCTAGCCCACTGTATATACACTCTATAGTGGATGTGTACTGGTTTTATTAATCGTCTGGGGAACTGATATGTACAGAAGTCCTTTCTCACTAAAATCAATTATAGCAAATTTCATACAAATCAGTGAATGGAGAAAACTATAACATTTTATATGTGAGCAATGGTAGTAGAAGGTTCTCTATTGAATGGAGTTTTATTTTGTGTCTCATTTGTCTTATAGTACACATGCAAATGCTGACTTTTTGACAGAGGCATACATATGTTACATGAATATGAGAAAAATTGATAAAATTTCTCTTTCAATTTTTTTTGCACAAAGCAGGGCTTATAATTGGTTTTCCTTTAGGAACACAGTATCCAAAGCATGCATTTGAATTGTACACAAGCTCTGCAACTGAACATGTAAAAGAGAACATTGCTCAGGAAAATATGGAAGAAAGCAATGGCCTCAGGTTTTTGAATTAATTAATTTTTTTATTTTAATTTTTACTTCTGAGGCAAAAATACTATTGTGTAGTCTTTTAATTAAAAGTAATCTGCATTTCTTTTGCATTTTCACCATGA
>VZTA01024894.1:194031-209800 GCA_013398855.1 Mohoua ochrocephala | reverse complement strand
AGCCACACATGCAAGCAAAGCAAGGTATTAATTCACTGCTTCCCATGGGCAGGCAGATGTTCAGCCATCTCCAGGACAGCGGAGCCCCATCACATTTAATGGTGACTTGGGAAGACAAACACCATCACTCCAAACACGTCCCCACTTCCTCTCCCTGATCCCACTGGTGGGGAAGTGAGCGAGCAGCTGCATGGTACTTGGTGGCTGGCTGGGCTTAAACCACAACACAAGGGCACATTTTTACAGGCCCCAGTATGAAATATGCAGGCTATTACATTTACATACCGCCTTCACGTTCCAGCTGCTTTAGGAACAAGACAATAGTCCACGGAGAATGCCCCTCTGCTCTTTCCTCTTGTTCTTTTGCATACCCTTGAGCTGCTTTGCTTTTAGCCAAATGCCAAAGATACCAGGCTTCCGTCCTCCGTGGCGGCACTCTACCCCACAGGGAAACACATCAAAGCTGTCAGTCCTACACGCACATCACCATTTACTGAGAAATTGCCCTGTCCTATCGCCCACCCACCCCTCAACAGATAAGCAACTCCACCACGTGTGTCAGTCTTCAGTATGAAATGGAAAAGCCTGCAGCCAAAGCAACAGCTGCCACAGTCAATTTAGCCATTGGTAAAAACAGAAGTGAGGGAGAGAGAAGCCCACTGAAACTCTGTAGTGTCTGCTGTTATTTTTATTATAGAAGAACTTGATCAACACCATTTCAGATATAATACCTATACACATTAAGACTCTGGATCAGGGTAAAGTCCCAATACAGGAGACATGCAAGACAACCAGTATTTCTGTTTCTACAGCCCATTAATACAGCGACCACATGACTAAAGTCACAAAGGGAAAACTGGGATTTGTGTCTCCTGTGACACTGATCAGCACCAGACTAGGGAATAAGGGGCCATTCACGTGCAAGAACTCCAGCAGCCCAAAAGGAGCCTTTAAGAATGAAATTCAAATGGGCAAGCCTCAAAACTGTCAAAATCAAACTCCCATGCTAATGCTCCTAAGCTGCTCCCAGGCCCTGAAATGGCTTCATTATCTATGTGGAATGGTGCAGTAGAGGTGAAGACAGAACACCAGACCCACAGCACACATTCAGACCAGACAATCCAGCAGCAATTTTCCATCTCCTGAGTTCACTTTTACTAAGCCTTCAGCACAAAGCTCTCCACAAGATCTCAAGCCCCAGGCTGCAAGCAGTGTTTTGGTGGGATGGTTTTTTGTTTGGTCATTTTCCTCCTGTTGGACCATAATTTCTACTCATGGATGATGCAAGGGGGAGACAAAGAAAGACCTAAGAGAAGCTATAAGCCTTTTGTTTACTCCATTAGCACCAAAGATGTGCTCCTATATTCCAAGATGCTGCTGAAATTACATGTATTCACAGCCCTCTCTGCCTTGCAGGATGCATTTCCCCTGCCCTCCAAGCATATCTATGTTTGTACTACTGTGGCAAGTAATGGCTCCAACCAGAGGAGGACTCCATGATGCCAAATGCAGCATAGCTACAGTAAAGAAACAGCTCCTGCCCCCAAAAGCAGTCATATTTTAAAACAAGGTGAAACGAGGGGGATGAACCAAACACAGAGGACAAGGTAAAAGGATGGAAAAGCTATTACCTGAATAGGACTTCTAAATGACTGTCTCTACTCCCCCTCCTGTTTTTTACCGAGCCTAGCTGCCCACAACCAACACATCATAAAGACTAAAACCATGAACTGGAGTTTGAGGCCTTTTTTTGGTCCAGAAAAGGGCAGAAATACAACAAAGAGCTACCTTAATGTGGGGAAATTCAGCTGTTCCCATGCTCTTTTAAGCAAGCAATTACAAGTGATTGGGTGATTCTCTAGAGGTGTGTTAGGGGAGGCAGGGATTTAAATGCTGCTCTGAATTTTACAACAGGGGAAGGTACTTATCTACCCTGACCTGGCCCTGCTTTTTATGACTAGCTTATTCCATTCTCGGATGCCTAAAAAGGATGAGAAAGAATGAGAAAGTGGGGGAGTACCCTTCTTTTATTCCTGCCTGAAGCAAAGAGAATGTTTAATTTATAGCATGCCCACTACACACACCCCTCCACAGCTTGTATCACTCAGAATCCACAGCAGAAGGACTTGACATTTCTCCAGATTGCAATATGTCCATTCATTTTCAGATACCAGTACTGCTGCTTAGGATAACTACTGCACACCAGGAAATTACTGGGGGGGAAAAAAAAAGAAAGAAGAAACAAAACAGCCATGTGCCAAGAGAAAAGGGGACACATGTGCCAAGCTCTTTTCCAAGAAGATTATGCTAGAAAACTAAGCAGTGATCTGAAAGGATAACTTCAGATGAATAGACTCATATGCAGCCCATGTACTTAGCCCGTATGCCAACTGCCAATATAGCACAGCTCTGCTATTCATCCCATCTGATTGTAAAAGGGTGGGAGTTGGAAGCTTTGCACTGCCAAAATGCCAGCCACTAGCCAAAAGGTACATTTGGTTGCTTGTCAGTGCAGCAGATGTGAAATGGGCAGCCTTTCCCTTCTCTGACCTCCTCAAGGACAGCAAAAGCAGCTCCAGAAAAGAATGGAGATCAGCAAAACTAACTGATTTTCTGAAAGTTTTGCATTTTGGCACTATTCCCACATCATGGGGTTTTTTTCCACCAGAAATTTGTCAAGAAAAAATAATCCCCTGAATATTTATCTCTTGCATAAGAAAATCCAGGGAGCTGAGGACACTCAGATTAAACAAAAAAAGGAGAGAGTTATCAATAGCAGCAAGGAGGGCTTGTGCTGACAGGATTAAGAGGAATGCTGACCAGCATGAGCGAACACATGGGACTGAGACACCACAGAACCATAAGCCCATATGAAATCTCTCTGTTTTCTCTTACAAATACCCTGCTTACTCACTGCCTTTTGAAGCACTAAAACATGTAATGGGGTATCCCATATCTGGAGGCACTTTTTTTAAAATTCAATAATCTTTTAGGTACTGGGGAGAGAAGTTGCTCCACCTTGCTGTGCAGCATGGAAGAAAACTATTGTGACCATAAATACAGAAGGAGACAGCAGGAGGAGGAAGGAGTTTCACTTCACGACTCCAGTTGAATCAGCACTGGGCAGAAATCGGGCGCAAACAGGCCAGCTAGAAATCTGTACTTAACAATTCTACCCTTAGAAGACATTCCTCTAAATAAAGATATGACAAAAAAGCAATCTTGCTGCTTAACACAACAGTAAATATCTGCCCAATCCTACCTCACTATAAAACAGACAAAAGAGGGAGTTAACTGCAGCAGCTAGGCAGGTTCCATGCAAAACAGCGACAGCAGAGATGTGAGCAGATGTACAGAGGAGAGGCTTCACAGAACTACCACCCTGAAGGGGAAAGGATGCTTGCTTCTTGATATGCTTTCCACCTCTTCTAGGAACCCCACCAAAAAACTGACAAGCCAAGGATACTCGGTTTGAGCCTTAAAAAGGTTAAGATTTTTACATCTGCCTGTTAGGAAGAACTTCTGTATTACATATAATTCTAAGCAAGCTGATTGGATAAATCCATGGGTGATAAGCTTTTTAAAAGTTACTCATTTAATTAGCCATTGCATTTTCAAATCAGGAACTGCATTTAAAGCCACTGGGACACTGAAGTTATTAAAAGTAGGGTTTATTTACAGAGCCATTCTTAGCAGCATATTTAGTTAATAAAATATAGGTAAATTGTATGTGCTATTAATAAGCTTATTAAAACAGTTAACCCAAGCACATTTCTTACTTAATACAGTAATCCATAACCTTCTCAGAGAACCTCCTCCTCCCTGTTCAAGGGAATTTACAGAGACCAAACTCCTATTTTTAAATTGAGGCTATAAGCAGGATATTCGAAGAGGTTAATTTGAACAACCAATGTTTTAACATGTTCTATCCAATCAGAACAATAAGAACTTTAACAACACGCTCCGCTTAGTCGCAACGCCTTTAAAAAAAAAGTTCTTCTGTTATCCTGTTACTGCCAGGAAATGGAGTTTCACCTTAGCAAGTCTGCAATACAGTAATAAAGATCAGATGGAAAAATCTCTATACACAGAACACACTTCCATCTACAAAAACACCACTGACACCTCCAGCTGGAAATGCCAGGGGACACTAGGAACCAATTGTCTCAATGAAGAACTAGGTTTCTCAATTACTGTATTGTTATTGTGTTCTCTCAATTACACATAAATATCTACGAGATTTCCCAAGTATTCCCAAAGTGAATTAACAATAGTCTTACTATATTCCATTTCCCTTTCCAGCCTAGAGAAGACGCAAGGTGATAATGTGTCACAGTTACATGCACACATGCAAGTCAAGGATGAACTAGATGTGTTCCACTGATCAAAGAGAAAGGCAAGCCTTTCTCCCTTAACAGCTGAAGATTCATAGCCTTCCATCTCTTCTGCCACTAGCTTCTCTACCTGCCATCTCCACACAGAAGTAGGACAACTCAAAAAACATTCCAGTTCCTGAGATTCAGTTTCTTATAACAATATTTCAGTAACTAATGTCTGTCCTTTCCTCGAGGAAAGGACAAAAATTCACAAATGCTTCAGTCATTCACCTCATGCAATATGAGATATTTAAAACTCTGACACCTACACTTGATCTAATAATAGAGTCAGAAAGCAACAGGCATTTACAGAACACAATTCATCTTCAGAGATTTTTGACTATCTACCTTAATATGTGCTGTGCATCCAGAAACATCTGTTTCTCTGTGCCGATGATATACAAAAGTCTAGTCAGGTGCAAGTGGCTAAAGATATTAAGCTGAACCCCTTAAATTCAGATTTACAAAGCACTTCTTCAGAGAAATACAGCAGGTGAAGCAAAGACACAAAATTAATAATTCTTGAATGGTGCCAGAAGTACACTTGCAAATAATATTTAAAAACCCCATACTAATTTCCCAACTCAACTTACTTGTCACAGCTGCACAGTTTTTCAGCTCACCTCAGAGCCAAAGTCAAGGGTACCCTTTTCCTATCCAGCATACAAATTTCCTTGCATCTCCCATAAACAAGTCCAGTCCCCAGTCCTCATTTTCAGGCCCTCCTCTAATTGAGTTTGATCTGATGATCAAACACAGTTCACTGTTTCAGTCTCTGTTCCCATAGTGCAGGCTTGAAAACACCAATAGCCCTTTCTTTACCCAAGACAGTATCTTGTGAACGATTCATTCCTGATCAATCTGCATCAGGTCCAAAATTTTTTTCACCCACCACCCACTGTGTTACATTAGAATAGACAAAAAAGGAAACAAGTTCCATAGTCTAAATGGCCTTCACAATCTCAAAAGGAAGGGAGTCGATGTGGAGATGAGAGAGAGCAAAGGGTTGGCAACCCCAACCACCAACAGTTCTGTTGCACACAATCATAACCAACTAATGATGAAAGTAAACACTTTGTTTTTACAAACATCTAGGAGGAACTGAACAATGCTAATGCTATGCACTGACTTAACAGACAAATTCCTTTATGGCAGAAAATAGTGGGAGGAAGCAGGATTTTTCACTTTTGTCTTCCTACAATCACCATTTGTATTGCTCAGGGTTTGGTTTGTACTGGGGATACTTCACAATACTTCGCTCAGACACCACTGTCCCTTAGGAATGGATCCTGAAAGGATCATTTTGCTATCTCCTGGATTCGAGTCTCTAAAAATGTGTTACACCAAGGAAAACAGAAGGGAAGGATAACTTGCTGTAGTACTACAGTACCAAACACCGGAAAAGAGCAGCCTAGCCAGAGTTTAATGTGCTTTAGTGAAAAAACAGAACAAGCAAAAACATGGCATCAGCCTGCAACACCAGCAAGCAGTATTTGCCAGAGACTCAGGAGGACCCAACATGCATATAGTCAAATATTTTATGTGTATTAATGCCTAACAAAAGCTCTTAGCATTGTCCATGTGAAGCCAAAGCTTCCAAGGCTCCAGGGAATCCCCAGGTACTCCTGGATTCTCACACTGCATCAGATTCTATGTGGTGACAAGAACAGTCCTTCAATGCCTGCACACCTTACAGCTTTGTAGCTGTAGCTTCAACTCAGTGAAGGAGAAACCACCTTCTAGTGAAAGATTCCCTGCCTCTAGTGGAAGGTTCCCTGTCCGTGGCTAGGGGTTGGAACTAGATGATCTTTCAGGTCCCTTCCAGCTCAAACCATTCTATGATGACCTTACATGCATGGTCTCAGAAGATATAACTTCTTTCAAAACATCTAGATTGCTCCTCATTTTTCACTGTCTTTACTTCATCAGCCCATTAAGAACACACCTGTTGTCACTTTAGACAGGAAATAGGTCTGATCCAACATAACAGAGACAGGCTTTCAAGCATGGTGAATATTTGGGTCTTCAAGTTTATTTCAGCACCAGAAGACCCACTACTTCTTCTGAGGATGTGCCAACACAAAAAACCATGGAAAAAGGCAGAGAATGGGGCAGGAGCAGTCAGCCTCATGTTTACTAGAATTTTTATGGGACATACAACACTTAGTCCATTATGCCACTTGCCCTTTTTAAGGCCGAGCTGATTGCACAATAAACACCAAGTCCAGATTTCATGCCTTATTTTATGTATACAAAAACTCTGTGGGTGCATAAACATCGAAAAGCTAAACAGTCCATGAAAGAGACTGCAACAAGGCCAGAGGAGTTACTAAACCCCATTTGGTCACAGAAATTGTCTCTGCCTTGGAATGAGACAAACAACTTTGATTTTCCAAAAGGCATTTCATCAGAAAGGTGTATGTAATTACCCACGTTCTCCAAAGCGTCGAGACAGACGACCAGCTGCATACCTATCCTCCTCCTGGCCTAGCTCCCAAGTGCTCTGGCATTTCCCACTGTTACCTTCATGAATGTGCCTGAAGACAAAGGCAAACCGCATTAAGGTTTCTGGCAGCTGGGTAGCACTTCGTGTTGTAAGGATCACAGCCTAGGATTCAGTTACAACAGTAACTGTTTACAACATGCTACAAATACCCTATTAGGAAACATAACAGCTCCAAACTGCTCTGTACTGTGAAATATGGCAGCAGAGCTTTGCCAGGGTACAGCCATGTTAAGTATTCTGCGTATCCTTGAAATCCAAATGTTCACACCACCAAATCTGACTAACCTCACATACACTTCCTGGATAGGAAACTGAAGGTGGCTACATTAATTTCTAAATTTCTGTTTGGTTTGAGGGGCTTTTTTGGTTGGTGTTGTTTTTTTGGTTTGGTGGTTTTGGGGGGTTTTTTGGGGAGGGGGTTATTTCAAATAAATATAGTGTTTACTGTTCTGCTTCGTTTGCTTGCGTCCTTCTAAAACAGGACATGTGAAAATCCAGAGGCAAATAAGAGCAGCTTCTCTTCAGTGATATGACGTGACCAAAACTTCAATATACCTTCTCCAAGTTACCTGTTACCTCTGAAGCCTCATTCAGAAAATCACTTGCCTCTTTTTAAGGAAAGAGCACTTACCGTAATAAGGAGCTACTGCCCTTGTTACAGCTTTAATTTAATTTAATTGGCCAATTACAGCTGCTCCCATTTTCACAAGAGACTATATTATTTGAAGTATTCCTCTGCCTAGCAGAGTCTTTACTGACATCAAGCAAGTACAGTGTAATTTATTTCAGATAAAGATGAAGAGAGAAACAAAGTAAAGCTCTCAGGAAAGGGCACAGCACAACTGTGTTTCCCCTCTGTGGCAGAATGTAGCAACGTCAAGAACAAAATGGCACCAGAAACCATCTTTTAAAAACACACGAAGATATAGGGGGAGAGGGAGAAAGAAAAAAAAAAAAAAAGTCCTAAAAGACCAGCAGTTCTACAGCTGTATTTGGAATAAGGGACTACCCGCAAAAGGAGGGCAAGGTGAAAAGGACTACAGGGAATATGAGGTGCAAAGGAAAGATTGTGAAGTAAATTTCTCCCAGATATTTCTTCAAAGAGTATGGCAAATTCAGGAACAGATTCCATAGCAATTGTGCAATGCAACCCAAAAGCGCTAAGTGTTGTCCAAGGATATTTATGATGCTTTATACAGGGAGGCTATTATCCCTTGGAATGGACTACAGAAGAATCATTTTGCTACTTCACAGGTCCAAAGCTCTAAAAATCTGTGTTACACTGAGGAGAGTAAAAGTGAAGTATGCAGAAGTGATCAAAAGAGAACAGGCGGGTTTTATAGCCTGCAGGGGAAACAACTGATCATATATTCTTCCTATGACAAACAACTGAGAAAGTAATTGAGAGCCTAGCAGAAACCAATGTTGTTACCTCAGCATTATTGATTTTCGGCAGACATCTTAATCTAACACATGACAAAACTTTGGTCATTCCAGTAAGATATAGCTTTCAAGGAAAAATGATATTTATAAAGGTAGTTTATGGTTCAGTTAGAGATTCTTATGAAGTCAAGCTCAGGCTATAAAAGAATGGAAAGAAAAGGACTTCTTAAAAACAAAATGGATAGAAGGTTCGATTAAAAGGTGAAAATATGATTCAAGTATACTAAAGCAGAAGGATCTTCTGATCTTCAAAACACTAAAAGGAGGCAGTAAAAACATAACTTTAAAATACTATACTAAGAAAGCCTTATTCTTGTCAAAGGGATGAGTGGCACTGAAGATTCACAGCGCACCTGTTAGGCATTCTTTAAAAAATTTCTTGCAAAATTTAACAGAAATGTTCCCACTGTTTATAGTAAAAGAAACTGTTGTTGTTTACATGTAAATATATACAAAATGAAGCCATAATAGGATAAGAAGATAAAAGTCCATATAGTCCTTTGTTAACATTCAAACTCAAAGAAATACAGCAGTAAAGAAATAAAAATTATTAATACTAAAGAGCAAAACCTCATAAAAATACAACAAACATCTTATAAATATGCGTAGAGAGAAAAAAGTGAGTTCAGTTCATGGCAATTACAAAGACTGCACCTTCAATTAAAAAAGAAAAGGCAGGAAAATAAAGGGAGCATTGCACACAATGAAAAAAACCCTCCCTACCTTCTCTCCGTTTCTTCCTACGAGCAATCTGCCCTTTACACTCTCAGACAACGTTCTCTGCACATCTCACTCTCCCGTTTACTGGGGATAGCTGAGCCATTCCCCCCCACTATGGCTTCTCAGCCTGCAGGGGGTAATGCACCACTCATGAAGTTTCAGGTGTTGACACTAATTGGGCTCTCTCTTCAGCAGATGTTTTTTACCTGCTAAAGTCAGTGCTGCCTTCTTCCCAGCTGCATCATATTAGCAAACCACAGCTGATTAACATAGATGGCCCCTTCTCTCTTCTTTCCAACTGACAAATAGTCTACTAAGAATTCTTGATTTTAAGTCCAAAAGTTAACAGCCAAGCACAGTTTTTACACACTTGTGACAAATCCTTACTTGTGAAATGAAATCTGACCTAGAGCTCTCTAGAAATCAGGCCTAGTGAGATGACCATTCATCATTCTTTAATATGCTTGGGGTAGGCTATCTAATAACAACCCCGTCGTGCACCTCTCCTGCCGTCGTGCTGCTGCCGTTGCTTTTGTGCACTCTCGGACAAATGCCCTTAAGGGAAGGAAAAAAGCACTCACTTCCAAAAGTACTCTTTATTTTTGGTATCCATTCCCATGGCTAGTTATGAAACAAATCCAGCCTGCTGGGCTTTGACATAGATTTTTTCAGATGTCAAAAAAGAGAGGCAAAATATACAGGTATGCGAGAGCCTGGTTAATGAGGTGTCACAGCTATGGTTGATTTGTTCACTGCTCCTTTAATTTTATTATGTGTATCAGAATGATAAGGAGCAACATTTCTCATCTTTTGTTTATGCACTATACAGTTTAAGGCTTAAGTGGAGCAACATCTTGAGACTTAACAGCAGGCTTTGCAAGTGAAGCAGAATGCTCCACTCAAGTTGTGTCTATTTCAATCACATGGGGACCATTTGTTGGAGCAAACTAATGCTAAGCTTTATTCCTCAGTACTAAACACCCATTGTACCACTGTCCATGCAGTTGTTCCAAGTGTGAGGCTGGACTGTGACCTGGAAGGAGACCATTCAGAAAAGTCTGACACCTGTTTTGAGGAATTCAATGTGCCTCTGATCCATGTACTTCAACTGCAAACGCTCTTTGTCAGGAGAACTGCTTCTATCATTGGATCTGTCAAGCTGAGCCATTGAACAAGCCATATCACTGGGTGTCCCCTAGTCAAGCTCAATTTGAGTTTTACAGTCCTTGATACTTGTGGGATGTTGTCATAGAAGCCATTAACGTACTTTGCACTGGGAATTATGCTGCTTGGCAAGGGCTCTCTCTCCTCACGATACCTGCACGTCCAAAGCTGAACCTAGTCTTGTAATGAGATTGCAAAAAGTAGTCATATATATTCAAAATGTTGGCCTGTAAGCCAGTAAGGCCTGAAAATATTTACCAATATGTCAAAATGCTTCTAGCTGAAAACTGTTTCTAAACCATTCGCTGTTTGCAAGTTTAATGGCTTAAGGCTTATGGGCTCATGAATCACCAGCTTTCTCAGCAGCAGCATTTGAAATGTTGATATCTTAGCCTTGAAATAGATGTGAAGGTACCACAGCCTTTACAAGCTCTTATCGAAAGACATACTTTAAAAGCTCCCACAAAAGACTGAATGCAGTAGAAGTAGCTGAGCAGGATGAAAGCAACCAAACCAACTTAAGTTAAAGTCATTGTTCATGTCTGTGTTCCATTTCAGTGATTACCCTCCAGCTGGACAATGAATCATATTAAAGGAAGCTTTGCTACTTACAGTTTGTCTGACAAAAAATCCAGATGACTTTAGAAGCAATGATGAGTATTTGGGAAACTGTTAGTCTTATTTCAAATTACTGAATTCAACTATAAAAAAAATTTTGGAGAGCAATTCCATTTATCACTAATTAAAAAAAAAAAAATGGTACCATTCTTAAAATTTCAAGATTTTCAGTTGAGAAGATGAATGAACATTCATGGCAAAAAAAGAAAAAAAATTGCTGTAACAGATATGTGTGGAATGAGTATCTCTAAGGTCAAGGACGTTATGCTGGTAAACGGCATACCCTGCTTTACAGAACTGCAAAATGAAATGTTAGGCAGAATACTAGAGAGGTAACAGGGACGAAACAGACAAATACATAGCAAAACCAATTAGAAGAAATAAGAAATCTCAATCATGAATAAAATAATAATTTCAAATACAGTCCTCTAAAATACACCATCAAGTGATTTATCTAGGTCTTGCAAGGAGATATACACTGTGGAGTGTAAAATTATAAAATATACACATTTTTCATCTATAACACCCAAGACAGATGAATGAACACATAAATATGGTAAATAAGTTCTGTTTCAATTTTAAACAAAGATATTATGAAAACCTATTAAAATAAATACTATCAAATGCATATGGGTTTGCTTATTTGTGAATATCTTAAAAGGTAAGGAATTCATGGCTTGATGTCTTTTCTGAGTATCTGGCCCAATCTATGCACACATTCATCCACAGTGTCAGTGCAGACAACTTGCAAATATGCCTCTTCCCTTCTATCTTCTCAAACCAGATTAAAATCCCAATCTGTGTCAATCATTTCTCTGAGGATGGCTAAAATCAGGTCGGCCTCATCTCTACAAACTTTTTGCTCCATCAATATAGATAAAAATTACTATTTTGGCTATCACTCAACCCATAACTCTTCATTATAAACCTTCATTTCAGTCCAAACCCTCACACTCAGCTATGCAAAAACAAGCAGAAATATTTTGACATATTTCCAAGATTGTATGTTCATCTCCGCAACTAAAAAGTTTTGTCTAAGGTAACATTACCTTGCTTACCACAACTTCTTTCCCCAGCTCTCATCTCATTCAAGTCCCATTCACCTAGAATTTCAACCCAATCAGCATTTTCAGCAATTAATCTGACCACAGGAATGCATGAATGCATTCTTCTTTAGCTTCTTCTTGTATTTGGGATTTTACTCATTCTGCACTCCTATCTGAGGTAAACTTTTTAACAGCTTCAAACTTCATTTTCCTTCCTCCTGATCACTCATTAAAACTTTGCTCTGATTTCTCCTAAGAAATTTGAGTTAGGCGACCTCCAAGCACACTGCTCAATACAATCCAATTTCTTACACTTCCTGTCCATGGCCATGGTTTTACATTCACATTGTAAGCTTCTGGGGACAAAGATGGCTGTCTTCTCTTTCAGCTGTACATAAGCTTCAAACATTTCTTGACTTTACTCACTAAACTACATACATGTCGCATTTACACTTGCTTTTCAACGTTTTATGCAAATGTTGACATGTTTTAGAGGACTGTGTGAGTGCTATCCTCATTGTAAACAGAGGAGAACAATGTGCAGATAACTAAGATTTTAAGTAAGCAACATTTAAGTTATGCTTGAAGCCACACCAGCAACATTGCAGCCTGAATGAAGCAGACACAACATGCAACTCCGCTGAATGCTTTCCAATGTCATAGGCCAATATAGCTTCAACAAATGTGTAGGGCTTATTTCCAATGAGTTGTGCTGTTCAAACGTGCCTATACACACTTACTTTGGGGTACCTGTGATACACAGTTATTTTCCACCACAGAGCAAGTATGATTTCAGAAAGAGTCATCTATACCCGCTCTGGTCCACATCTATACCCTGACTGTCCGCACTGGACAGTGGCTGAAACCCCCACAGATTTTACTTCTTTTTAGTGCAGCCGTAAGACAATCAAGATGCTCATATACTACTCTTTACCACCACCTTGGAGCAGGCCACAGAACATCACCTGGGAGGCACAGCCTGCCAGAACAGGCTGAGTTCAGGTAGTTGGCACATAGAAGAGTGAAGAGCGAAACAAAATGAAAAACAACAGAAAATAATTTAAATTATGAGGACAGTGAAAGGAAACGGCTTATTGTACTCAAGGCAAACAATTTAGCATTTTACAGCGGTGCCTCAGTTACCAGGCACATGTAAATGAAAGGCAGGAACTCAGAAGTGAGATGGCAGCCTTATCAGTAGGCTAATGCTTTGCCAGTCCCATTTCTACAATAAGTCTACACAGATAGATGACACCGAGGTAGATGGTGTGCAACATTCCTACATAGAAAAACACTCCTGGAAGGAAGGTTCCAGGAGAAGAACAGACTACTGCATATATCAATTACCCAGTGTCTGTAAAACCTTGAATAGATTACCAATATGAATAAAGTGAGGATTTGTACACCCTGAGGTCAGCCACTATCCTGTCTGTCCTACTCCATATGTTTTACAAATGCGATCATGTTCTGGCTCCAGCCTGAATATGCTGCCAAAACCCTCCTACCCTTCCAAGAATGCAGCTCCAGAGAGAAGGCACTTTCAGGCACAGCAAATATGCCTACTGACCACAGCACTGGGAGCAATCCTGATCTCCCACGAAATCCGTGCAACTAGGCTGACCTTACAGATACAGGGAGCAGTGGGGTTTGTATCCAAGCCCATATTACACTTTTATCTCTAGGTAACCTTCACCCTACTTAGCACAAGTAGTAGGCAGAAATCTACCAAAATGTTTAAATGCTCAGGTAGCCACAGCACACTGCAAGCATGCATCTAATAAATCTGTTAATCAAAGTTTCCTGTTCAGTATATATCACAGAGTTATGTAAACTGAAAATGGAAATGGCTCAAAGAAAAGCTGATGGCTCCATTCTATCCAGCTAGAAGATCTTAACTCATTTGACCCCCCCCCCAGAAAAGTGTTTTATCATATCTTAGATCTGAAAATCAACTTTCTTTCTAAAGGAAACAACATGTTGTCCAGTACAGTGATACAGTAAAACACCTGACACTGCCAGCAAAGGTAAGCTATTACTGATTAACAGCTTGGGTGTGGGAGGAATTTCAGAAACGCATTTAAGTATGTTAGCAATTCAGTTCACCAATTTTCTTGGAGCCTTCAGAAACTTGAAGTTCCCAGAGATGTCCAAATGGGGCATCTCGTTGAGTCGAGAGGTCAGCATAACGCTGGAAGCTTGCGCACTCGGTGTGTTTCATTGAACAGAGTAACCCACAGTTCCTCCCTCCCTTGCGCTGCAGTTGTAGAGAAGGATCACTAGATGGAGCCGCACCGTCACAAATCTGATTTATGGCCGCTGGAAGAGTTGTTGCCTCCTACAGCTGTTTGGCCTAAAACGGACACGTTCCAGCGCATCCTGATAACTCATCTTCTGAAAGACGGGATGAAATGCTCTCATTTACAAAAGCAAAATGTACACAGAGAAAGTGACGAGATACTGAATGAAAAAAAGCCACCAAGAAACCAACAGCACACAGAGCTTTCAAAATCAAATAAATTTTAGAAGTGAACTGAAAGTTATTTTATCTGCCAAGACAGATCATATGTCTTACTTTGTTCTGCAAATCAGAAATCACAGCAGACTCCCTAGTGAGTGGCACGATCAGTTGCTGCAAAAGAAATACAAGAGCTCTGGGCTCAATTCTTTGTAAATAAGCTCTAACACACACTAAAAATGCAGTGATAGGCAAACCCATTTCCCATAAATACCCTGGTGATATACTTAATCCGACACTTAAGATGTACTTAAAAAAGAATCATTTTCTTCTAACTGCACTGACATTAGTTTTGCTAGCACAGGGAAATAATTGAAATGTTTTCGTCCAAACCTACCAATACACAATTCATCTGGCTTTCTAGAGATGGACTATGTGCCAAAAGGGAATTTTTACCTGCTTTCATCCTACATCTATGGAGTCCAAATTGCAACTCAGTCCATTCCTATGTATTCCTGGTCTGTGTGCAATGTCACTAATTTCATCTCCCACAGAGTGACAAAATGCTAGATCTCCACATTTCGTTTGTGTTTTCTAAAATCCAGATATTTCCAATACTTCACAAAATGAAAACCAAATCCCCAGCCCATCTCCAAAAGGCACTGCAGGGTCCTTTCACAGAAGCACAAAAAAGTTGGGTTTAGGCTGACATAAAAAAGATTACACAAACACTGTTGACTTATAAACCAACTCCCTCAGCAACAGATCCGGACAAGGAGAAGATCCTTTAGCAAGGCTGTTCAGCAGCGGCAAGGGCACTGCTCCACCTCACCTGGAAGGTGCTGCAGAAGGGGGCTGAAACAGCAGTAGAGGAAACCAGGCCCCATTCCTCCTCTCTTGGAGAATCTTCCTTGACCCCTTTCACCTGGAAACTCACCGGTCACAGGACAGAAACTCCAAAAATCTTACATGCTTTTGGACGAGTAATTGCTCACACCTCAGCTGCAAAGAAACATTTGTTCTAGGGGAAGGAGAGAGCTCACTTCCTGGGCTGGTTGGAGTACCAAGCCTCTTACGAGCGTATTTCTGTGAAAAGCTCCTCCATCAGAGCCCATTACCAGCTCACACGACACTTGGGTGTATTTTAAAACGAAGACTGCAGTGAAGCTGTACCAGAACCAGCCTCTGAGAGGAGGCGGTGGCACAAGTCCCAGGTGCTGTTTTTGTCACTTTGCAAAGCACAACCGAGTATGTCACCGAGAGGAAGGCGCGCATCTCCCGCGGGTAACCCATCCTCTCTCACCACCCCAGCCGAGGCCAGCACCGGGTACGCCGGGGCGCGGGGACCGTAAGAACCACCAAGAGCAACCCAAGCGCCGCCGGGCCGCCACCCACGGCCAGCGCAGCCCCGCCCTCCCGGGGCGGGCGGACCGCACCGCCC
>VZTA01024894.1:175870-193953 GCA_013398855.1 Mohoua ochrocephala | reverse complement strand
GCTCCGCTCGCTCCCGACTCCGAAATGCCGCTTCTCAGCGTGCCCAAAGAAGTGGCCGTCGGGACGGCGATGCTAGGGGTCGCCTTTGCCACGGGGATGCTTGCAGGTAAGCGGCGCCCCCCACCACCCGCCACCCGCACGGAGACGCGAAGGCTACGCCCTCCTCGTGTCCCCACCGGGGACGGGACGGGAACCGCAGCGCCTGGGCAGGTCCCTCCCAGGCTGGGCAGGAGTCCCCGCCGCGGGTGCAGCCCGGCAGCCGTCGGGGAAGCAGACCCCTTGGGGCTGCCTGCGGGCAGGGATTTATTTCGCTGAGCTGCGGCAGTAAATGCACTGATGCTCTTAGAGCCCAAGCCGCTCCCTGTAATCCAGCTACCGCAGTGTGGGGCCGGCCCAAGGTCCCGGCGAAGGCGAGGACATGCTCCCCCGTCCGGCCCCTGCCTGCATTTGTTTGGCCAGCCTGGGAAGGCCGGGGTGCGGTCCTTGTGCACAGCATTGTCTTCTGGTAGCAGTTTCGCTTTCATTCCCCGGGGGCAGCGGAAGAACGAGCCCACGATCCAGGAGGGGAAGACGACTGGTGTTGGGTTTGTAACGCGGGCACTTGATTGCTTACCCTTTGACTCCAAGCAAGTTGTTGAAATTATCTACATCTCGGCGTGATCGTCTGTAAAATAGAACCATTACGAGAAAATAAACCCCTCGAAATAAAAGTGTTCTGTAGTAGCAAACGCCCACCAGGAGATGTGGAAATGAAGTTGTTGTTATTTCTTTAAAATATTTGATCCATATGGTAAAAGAAACATTGGGCATCAAAGCTGCAGTCAGTTCTGTATTTGAGTAGACATGTACTAATCCTTAAACTTCGACTTTCAGCATCTACTTTGTTTGCATACTGGTTTCACGCTAAACAAGCCATTGAGCAATACCAGACTTCCCCTGGCTGGAGGGCAGGACAGTGTCATGAGGAGAGCACAGGGTTTGAGAAGACGCATCAGCTGATGGGCGTAAAACCCGGCAGCCTTTATTCATCTGCAAAACAAGGGCAGGGCCCCAGGCTCAAGAAAATTGTGCGCCCCGTTCATGTTTCTCTCTGTAAACGTACCCTTTGAGTTTTGATGGTGTTACTTCTGTTAGATTATGGCAGTTTGTAACCATCACATTGGCCGCTGAACAACACAGTACTGAAGCCTTTCCCTTTCAGCCTTTGGAGGCCTGGGCTGGACATCTTAGAGGCTAAAAAGGAGGAGGAGGGGAAAAAAAAGATAGTCCACCTGGTTGTCCAGCTATGTTGCGTTTTCCATTTTCACAGCTATTTTAGAGCAAAGAACTTTTTAACCTTTAGTAATACTTCGATCCTTGCTTTATTTAAAATGGCAATAACTGAAAAGTATAAAAGTTATTATTACTTATTTTTTGTAGGTAAAAGATACCCTTCTTTAGTTTTTGGGACACCCAAATCATCCACGAGTGGGATGATTGGGAAAAGCAGTCCTCTCCGGCAATACATACTGGATCACTCTTTGCGGGAACATCCAATTCTAAAGAAGCTGCGTCTGGTCAGTATCACCCACACCTCATCCTGAACTGCTGGAATCCTGGTCACATTTCCTTCCTCTGTCTTATTTGCATACACACTAGAGGGGTTTTTGTAACTGGTAATACCCAGACTCTTCAATGTTCAGGGCTACCTACACGACTGGTTAATAGTGTTGGCATACATTTTAGACGTGTCTTTCTATCCTCGGCTCCCAAGGCCATGTGTTTGGGCTGCACTTGATTTGGACTTGAACAGATGACTTCTGTTCATTTTGGTTGGCATATAAGTATGCTCAGAGACGGATGTCCTCTATCAGGCTCCAGTGTCAGAGATGAGACCAGACATCCTAACTCGGGTTTGAGTCATTTCAGGTGAGACAAACTGTTCCTGTATAAAAGAAATTAAATGCTAACTGCTGGAGCAGGTTTGTTGGAATGATCCCTAAGGGAAGAAAGGAAAGAGGAGGACATACTTTTCCCTTCAACTGTCATGGCACAGCCCTGCTTCTCCCATTGCCCATTCCTCAGCGCCAAGAGCCCTTCCACCCTGGGATGGGCACAGCTTCTCCAGGTTTGCGCTGTGTAGCCAGAACTACGTGGTCTGACCTTTGGCAGACGTTAACCTAGCAGTTCATTAAAGCATTCAACATGTCTTGAAGGAAGCGCATGTGTTTGTGTAAATTCACAGAAATAAAGGACTTTTGCAGTCAAGGTTCCTCCATGATTCTTCGTTAGTTACAAATATTGCTGAGTTTGCCACAGCCATGGTAACTTTGGAGCGTATTCCTGCTTTTAATGTCCACTGCTTATGACACACACAACATCCTCCTTACTTACAGTTAAATTCAAACGATTTCTGGCTCATAGATGGAGCACAAAGCCATCTGAAATGAGAAGACAGAGGTATCTGGAGTTTCACTGGGATTTTTTCTTTTGGATATTGGTTTGGTAGATTTGGGTTTTGTTTGATGTGATGTGGGGTTTTTTTTCCCCTTTCTAGCTCACTGCTGATCATCCCTGGGGCAGAATGATGGTGTCCTGTGAGCAGGCTCAGCTTATGGCAAATTTGGTCAAACTCATTAAAGCCAAGAAAGTTCTTGAAATAGGTAAGAGTGTCACTTTGTGGTAAAATAAAACTCTTGACTATTCTTCTCCAAATACAGCCGTGTTTAACATAAGATATCCGATTACAGTCAGGCACTGCATACCTGTCAGCAAACAGGTGGGCAAACTACAGCATGAAAAGGAGTGTCTGATTTGCACTTGGTTGCCACTTTGTCTGACTGTACGTTCAGTAGTTCTGGCATCAGCATGGATGGCTCATCAATTCAGAGGCTATCTGAAAAACTGAGATCAATAAATCTCTTGAGTCTTCAGCAGTTGCAGGACAGGGTGTATTCTGTCCTTCCTGTATCAGTTTCTCACTAGAAGAAAATACTTTGATGCACGGGCCCTGTATCAAATCCACTTTGCTTGATGCACCTATGGTACCAGGATGTCGTAAAAGACAGACTGATGCTGAGCAGCCAGGTATGGGTTCCCACCATCTTCATTCTTGGCCTGGCTGTTACGATTCCCTGGTACTTTGCTGCTCATCCAGTCTCTCTGGGTTACACATGCAAGACCAGACTCAGCCTTCTCTGTCCATAAGACTTTTAGAAAAAGCTAACATTGAAGTTTGCTAAAAGACTGATTAAAAAAAAAAAGTAAAAATTCCTTCCAACCCACCATTACATTAAAATGGAAAGAAAAATCTTTACTGTCTATTAACAAATTGCCATCCTTGATTCCTTCGGGGATTTTATTCCTGAAGAGAGCCCTGTAGTTCTTTCTCCACAATACAGTAAGTGTTGATGTCTCTTATGATTTTCCTAGGTGTTTTCACAGGTTATAATGCCTTGAATATGGCACTCGTCCTGCCAGATAATGGCCGAGTTATTGCCTGTGATATAAATGAGGACTATGCCAAAATTGGAAGGCCACTGTGGAAAGAGGTAAGCAGCATCTCCTGTTACACATTGGGGACAGCTGCCTTTATGTGTGCAGAGATTTTGGTATTTTAGACTTGCACATTCACACAGAAGTATTCTTATTAAAGGAGGCTGATAGAGTTCAGTTTGGGAAGAATAATATGTGGTGTTCGGAACCTAGAAATAATAGGAAAACTATTTGAACACAAGTCACTCCTTGAGTACAGCCTACTAACAGGATATTTCTTGACCACTTCTATCAACTCTCTGTTCTTTTTCATCTTAGGCAGGAGTAGAGCATAAAATTGACCTGCGGATTAAGCCAGCAATTCAAACGCTTGGTAAGTAACCTGAAATAACAGATTGTTTCCCCTTCCATGGAAATAGAGGAGGGATACAATAGTGATGAAATTTAAGACCATATATGGTTGTGAATGTGATCCCTTTTGCTAAGAGGGAGGCAGCTTCTCTGATTATTAAAAAGTAAAAATCTTTAGGAGTTCACAGTTTTCTCTACCTACTAGCAGAGAGGAAGAAAATGCTTGTCCTAGGTAGTGGGCTGTACTGGTCACTCACCTGTCCATCACTTTGTTTATCAAGTACTATTGTCAGCTGCTTCTGAGAAAGCTGATTAAAACGGATTAATTAGACAAAGCCAAATTTCTCTTATCCATTGTCCATTCTAAGCAAGTATTCCTTTGTTAAGAGAAGAAGAGTTTCCTGAAAGGGCTGAGGTGCAGAAAAAATTCAGAAGCCAGTATACAACTCAGGCTGAATTGCGTTCAGAGAAGTTCAAATTTAGGACGTGCCGAAAGCATGCAAGGCCATTAGTAAGGCAATGACTTTGATTCTCATTCAAGGAAAGAGAAAATGTGGGGCAGACAAAATACTAATACATGTTCTGAAAATGCAAGACATTTCCTAGGATTGTTGGATGCAGAAGGTTTCCAGCAAAGGCATTTGATGGATCCACAGATCCAGTGATAACTTTGTATTACTTTCAAATCCATCCTTTCTAAAGAGGCAAATATAAGCAGTTTGCTAGTATGCACAGTCCTTAAAGTCTATCAACTGCTTTGTCCAGGCATTGCTTCAGACAAAAAGATCCTCTGCTGACAGAGGGTAAGGGCAGGTTAGAGGGGTGGCAGAGGACCTTAGGAGGCAGTAATCACCTCCTCTGCACCTGGCAATTTGGAATTCTCAGTCAAGAAGTGTGTTTAGGAGAACTTAAAACTGAATTCTACTTGCCTTGACCCAGAGAGGGACTACTTATAGCAATTTTTTGCTGTGATAAACATCTCTGACAGGGTTTGTTCATAACCTGTGTCATGGCGCTTGATCTGCAAGGAGAGATTAGCATTTAGAACCTGTTCATAAATGTGAGAAAAATTCTAATCCACTCAAGAAAACAGTTCTCAGCTCAAAAAAAGCTGAAGGTGTAGAGTATGTCCAGTTTCGAAGTGCTTGACTTGTTTTTACTGTACCTTTCAGCAGTCCCAGCTGTATCCTTCAGGTTTGGAGCTACTCCACAAAGTCCTAAGCACGCAGAACTCAGTAACCGCATGTTTTATGGCATACATAATGTCTAGATTGGTTTCTGTGGGATAAGCTTTTCTAGTAATTACCTGTGGAGGAATAGGCTGCCTGGTCAAGGCAGCAGAAAACATTTAATGAGAACTTTGACACAAATGGATTACTTTCTCCTACACAGCACTAACCAGGGTGTAACGACTCACTTTGTTGCTCATCTAGATGAACTGTTGGCCAATGGAGAAGCGGAAACCTTTGACTTTGCTTTCATTGATGCAGATAAGGAAAGCTACAATGAGTACTATGAAAAATGCTTGCGCCTCGTAAAGAAAGGGGGAATAATAGCTATCGATAATGTAAGTACTGCAGTTCTGATGGTAATGCACATGCAGTTACTGCTTCTGGCTACGGGAAAAGAAAAAAGAGTCTGAGAAGTGGAATTCTAGTGATGTGATTTCTGACCTGCAGTTGGGTTGCCAATTGTGACGTGTTTGTTCCATGTAACGCAAACAAAAAGAAAAGTCAACATAAACTTCTTTAGTAAGCTACATAAACCACTAATATAAGCAAGGAATAAAACCCTCTAGAAGTAAGAAGTGATCTATTAAAATTATGTTAGTACACAAACAGTCTGTGATAACAGAAATATAGAAATGGTTTTGTAATTCATTACAGAGAATGCTCTGTATTATTCTGGTTTGTCTTGTAGTGCATTTATACTATGTACAGTACTTATGCAAGATCAAAAGTAGCACTTGTAATCAGTAACTATTAATAAGTTATCAATTAATTACTTTTACAAGAAACAAATGATGTTGAACTTCAGGCACCTTTGGGGTTATGGTGGCAGCTGAAGAGGAGCTCTTATAAAAACCTATGTTTAAAGGCATCTTTTTTTATTTTGGCTTCAGATCTACAGTAGAAGTACAATTAGCAAGTTCTGTGGACTCTCAATCCCACTTACTTAGGAGAGTTCCATGTCAGAGACCATTAGATGTCTGAAATACAACAAACAATATTAATTTCTAAAAAATATGTAGGAACTTTCCCAAAACTTCCTTTGTGGTCCAGGGACCATATTGGAACAAATGAGGTGCTTCACATTTCTTTTTTCAATAGGTCTTTTGGAATGGAAAGGTGCTAAAACCAAGGAAGGATGACTTGGCAGCGCAGAGTATCCACCGCCTCAATGAGAAGCTTCTCAGAGATGCACGTGTCAATATCAGCATGATCCCGATGGGGGACGGAGTCACGTTAGCATTCAAGTTGTAACTCGAGGAAGCCCGGCAGATGGGAAATAGCAAGCAGCATCAAATCATCAGGAAAAATGCAGGTGGAACAGTATCAAAAATGGTAATTTAACCTATATCTCCACTGGCTAGCATAGCCTGGGAAAGTAGACTTTAGGAGCAGCAGGATGCTAAGGGCAGCTAAGTAGAGATTTATTAGGAGATCTACTATGGTTTCTTACTTTAATTGTAATAAAGGAAATAAACTTATGTGAAATTGTCCTTGTAAGACAGTGGTTGAAAAAATCCCCCTTTGTAGGTTGTCCAAGTGACTCAATACAACAAAGTAATTTTCTGTCCTAGAAGAGCCTCTTGAGCAGTGGAATAATCAGTCAGTACCATCAAAAGGAAAAGAAGTGGAGTTTACTACTGTTTATAGCCATAATAGAAAAATGGATTTTTAATGAAATGACATCAAGGAGATTGCTAGCCTTCTCAGACTAAAAATATTGTAAGTCATTCCTTATCTTTGAAGGGCACTACATAACAAGCCTCAAAAAGACATCATCTGGAAAAAAAAAAGTTCTTTTTAAAAGCTTGCCGAAGGATAAACAGTATTCGCAATACCATAATTATACTCTCTAAAACCTTTGTGCACAAGGACTGGATTTCTTTAACTTAGGTAACACTGCAGGTAGATTTTTTTTTTAAGTTAGAATGAGGAAGAGCAAATGGGCAAGAAGCAAACCAAAACAATTCTCCCTATTTCCTGTCTCCCTCCCACTTGCCCCCCAAAGAAGCAACTTGCAAGTTGCTTGTTTCCTAGAAAGTTTCAAGCACAGAGTATTGGTGGCAAGCCTACAGAAGGCTTATGATTGTATGAGGATGCAATACAGCTGTTAACTGGCTATTCAAATCGTTACAGCAAGCAGAGATTCTCTTCCCTAGGTGGTATGTAACAAAATTTCAGCCTGCAATTCTTTATTACTGATAAAATTTGATTAAATAAGAAACTGAAAGTAGGATTTTACAGACAAAAGCTTCACTGGTAACTGTTTTGGGGGACTGATAACACTGGAAGGGTATCATATATAGAGAGGAAAGAGATCTTCAGATTTGTTGACCCCCCCAAAGGGAAGCTGTATCAGAGCTAAGAGAATCCTTCTTCCATTTGCTTAAATAATGCACTTGAATGACTCGAGGCACTGGGGGACTGAGATTTCAAGTCTCAGAATTGTCTACTTGGCTCATATTTTTGAAATTTCATCTGGGTAGCTTGGGTTCTGGTAAAGGGCAGAGGTTCAGAGCCTCTGGGTCTTGCCTGTCTCAGACACTTGCCATAGTATACTGCAGCGGAGAGCAATGAAGGAAGGAAGCATTGCCTGATGGCTTCAGAGTGGGGTTACGACTGAGGAGATCTCAATTCTATTTCTGTCACTTCCTCTTAAAACCCTGATTCAGCAAAGCATATCAGGATGTGCTTAAGTACTTTGCTGAATTGAGGACTGACTGCAAAATCCATGTCTGGGAGAAGGCCAGGACAAGGTGCGTGTGGCCCTTAAATGATAATTTAAATAGGGCATAAAGTTTGCCCAGTTTCTTTTTCTGAGTACAGATTTACCCTCAGAGTTTCAAACCTCTATGCTCCTCAAATTTCTTCTCTGCATAAAAGAAATAACACCTTATTAAATTCTTAGTGGTTATAACAGCTCTCAGATAGAGGGGCCGAATGAGTGTACAGGATCATTATACATTTGCATGCAGAGCTTCTGGCTATGTTCTAGTTTACAATTTTACTTTGTCAGTAGATAACAAAAGAATCCTAAGGGTTAAAAACACGAAATGGGACACTTTAACAGCAGGGGCATCCTCTCAAATATTTCTGCTTTCAGAGGCTCTAGGCTGATAATCATGAGCAAGCTGCAAGCTGTTAAGAGTACATACCCTGCCCTAGAAGTACCGTGATGGCCTTTCACAAACATGGAGAAGTCATTGGAAGATCAATCACAGACTCTGCAACTGTTTTACTACTATCTTCCAAGTTGCAAGAACCCTCTCAGTGAAGCTGAGCCAAAAATGGGCCAGCATCATGAGTATTTTTGCAAGAAACTCAAATGAGTATTTAGCAACATTCAAAACCAGATACAAGCACTCACAGTTGATGAATTCAAAAACTCCTGTTCCTTCTGTGGTGGGAACTGGCAAAGTCCCTATTACTTGTGCTAGAGGACAACCTATCAAGTGCCTGAGGCTGAAGCCAGCTAGCATTTTGCCTCTGCTTTGGACTCTTCCATTTTAAATATGCAGATCATAATGTGAGTATTTCATCAAACCTGTCTCCATGCTGATCACCTAATTACCATTAGAAAGAATAGCAATGTGTCCCTAAACTATAGATTGATGAGCCATCTGTAAGCTGAAACAAAGAGCAGAAGGAAGCTTAATTGAATCAAATATTTAGAATACATTACACTATCTTGTAGTTGCTCAGAAACTGGCCTTCTCTTCAGGCTTCTGTCCTGCACATCTGGAATTCATCACCGCTAACTGCATTTAATCCTTCAACCTTACTATGAAGTGACTACTGATAATATATAATTATGGTTTAATTCAAGTGGTGAATCAGCTATGGGGAATTTGTGGGGGCAATGGGAATTTTTTCTTCTATTGGCTGATGAGAATGGACCACCCAATAATGCAAGGCAAGTCTTTGTCTCTCTCTAATGGAGACATCATGAATGGAAGCTCATGGGTCTGCTGGGTCTGCTCACCCCTGTCAGGTAATACACCTGCCTGAGCTACCGCTCGCACTATAGAGGCTCAGGATTTTCTGCCCCTGGAGAGGAGCTGGCCCAGGGGCACAGCTGTTGCCCAAACCCTCACACCCAGTTGTTCCTGCAACACTGACATCTCTTCTACTTGCAAGGGATGACCTCAGAGGGGCCAACACAGGTGGCAAATGTACAGTTGGGACTTGCTCAGAAGCAAATGGGGCTGAAGCACGGTCCATTAAACAGAAAACAATGACAAGAACAAAAACAACAACAAAGAAAAAAGAATTCTCCCTAATACGGTAACTCCCAGAAGCCACCATGAGAATTAAAGCATGTAATCCTAACTGCTGATTGGGTATCTCAGTCCCTGCTCCAAAGATGTCACATTCAAAATGGTATTGTATATTTATGTGGGTGACAGGGAAGGGAACAGAAGACTTTTAAGAGTAGACTTTGCATCTCTACTAGCTAATTAAAAGAGCAGGCCTGAGACTGGATACTCAGAAATCTAGAGAGAAGGCTGCCCCAAAAAAACCAACTAATTGTCCAAGGGTAGACACAGGGCTCAAGGCTCAGGTGCTCAAGGCTCTGCATTTTCAATGCTGCAGCTTTTAATCCTGGGACATTGGGGGACAAAGCAGGGAGTATCCTCAGTCTCTCATGTTACTAAAGAAAGTAATGGCCTAAAGAAAAACCGGGCTACTGAGTGTAGCATAACTTACAGGCATTTGTTGAACCTCTGACACTGCTGTCACTCCTTTTAACAAACTCAAGTGTTTTTAATCTATTTGAATCCAGTCACATTACACACAGACAGCACTTTCTGTGAATTGCTGCTCATGGAAGACAATTAGCCAACTTTTTGTGACAAAGCCCTTAGGATACAGGGAAAGGAACATGAACATACACTTCATCCAGACTCCTTCCTTTGAGGCATGAGCAGTTCCCAGAAACTTTGCAGCTCAGATCTGAGGGATATGCCATATCTCAAGCACTGCAATCTTGATATTGGAGTGGCAACAGCAGAAAGTGCCATAACTGGCTCCTTTTTGATGATGTAGTAGCACACAGTTGGCTGCATCCCTGCTTACGTTCTCTTTATTACTTGAAGAAATCAATCCTAAATGGTCACGATGGGAGTAAAAGAACTAAGAGATCAGTACTGTTTTAAGAGATTTTTCTCCCTGTGTGCTGGGTTGGGCTGGAGTACAGTTAATTTTTTTTCATAGCATCTTGTACAGGGCTATGTTTTGGATTTCTGCTGGAAACAGTGTTGATGTTCCCCTCACTCCACTGTACCAAGGAACAGGCTGGGGATGCATGAAAAATTGGGAGGAGACAGAGCCAGGCCAGCTGCCCCAAACTGACTGAAGGGATACCATATGGCAACATGCTCAGCATATAAAAAGGGGGGAAGAAGGAGGAAAGGGAGGCATTCAGAGTGATGGTGTTTGTCTTCCCAAGTTATGCGTGACGGAGCTCCACTTTTCTGCGGATGGCTTTCCTGCCTGCAGATGGGAAGTGGTAAATGAATTCCTTGTTTTTACAGCTTCTGCTTTGTTTATTAAACTGTCTTTGTCTCAGCTCACAAGTTTTCTCACTTTTACTCTTCCAATTCTCTCCCCCATTGCACCAGGGGTAGTGAGGGAGCAGCTGTGTGGGGCTTAATTGCCAGCTGGGGTTAAACCACAACACCCTGAGATTAATACAGCTTGGTTTTACCCATCCCATCTACTGAAAGTGCACAGGTCTCCTCCATCGCAGCACCACCTTTACACTGCCTTAAGGAATGTGACCATGCTGAGCATCTCCATCCCTTCTTCCAAACAACAGCCAGAACAAACACAGTCAAATAACCTAAAGCTGCTCCCCACGCACAAAAGATCTGGGCCCATGTCTGAGCGGTTTGCAGCATGTTTGATTTTATTGCTCATTCCATTTTTATAGGAGTGGCAGCACTATCATGGCCTTCCCAGAATGAAAATGGGGAAGGTCACAAATAAAACAAGAAGGGTCCATTGGGAAGGGATTGCTGATGACATCCCAAACAAATCCTGAGAGAGGGAATGATAAAGCTGATGCTTCCCTCTTTGCACACCTAAGAGCTTCGAATGAGCACTTCCTGCCACGCTGAGCACTGAAGTTTCTTCAGAGAAGCTTAAAGAAATTATTTTGTTTCCTAACTCATCAGTTGCTCTGCTCTCTGGTCTGCCAAGCCCTTTCCCAGGGCTGTGGCATTTCTCTGCTGCTGCATGTTGTGCCAGTGATTTGCACTAGATGAAAAGGCTCTGCACGAGTATAAAGCATTACCTCTGCATAATTCTAATCACAGAAAATTGGTCTCATGCATTTGCAGCTACTCATGCTTTCCACGTCACCTGTTTTATAATAATTTTAAAAGCAATGTTTTGAAAAAGGAAATGAACAAACATAAAACCTGCAAAAGAGGGAAATTAATGTGGGATTTCAGACAAGTTATTTATCTTCCTTTTTGGCTTAGTGCAATACTGTAGGGATAAACACATAACTAGCTGCTTTAATATTTACTCCTATTATAAGAAAAATAAACATTGCTGATAAGTCACTGCTTTCCAGGATTAGATTTCATATTTTAGAGACTGCTTTAAATTAATGCAGAAGCAAACATTATCTTTGCTTCTTATTCATATATTTCCCTAATGAGTTCCAAGCAAATTGTGCCTACTTATATTTTATGATTTTAAATAATTAAAACATTTTATGGAGGCAACTAAAATTCTCCCCAGAGTTAGCAGAAAGATTATTGATTGAACAGATCTCAGGCTACAAGGAAAAAATTATTATTTAGTTTAAAGGCTCATAATTTTATTCCTATTCACCTACTAAAAAACTAAGAGACTGTGCATTTTTCCAGCAACCTTTTGATTTATGCTGGGGTAGGGACTTGGGTTATGTTGGTGAGATGAAAGTAGTAACTTTTTGACATCATGAAATTAGATTTCAGAAGATAGTTAATGAGAAAGTGTTATTGCTGCTGTCACAAGTAAATGCAATACCTAAATACTGCACACCCACACAACACCACAGCATTCATTACCCAAGATAAAGCCTCACTGTACATTCACAACACCTAGAATTTTAATCAAATCCACAAATACAAAACATCAACAGAAGAAATTCACTCTCAGAGAAGACTGGTTCACAGGATACCCAGGCTGTCACGTCATGTGGCATGGCCAGAGAAGTCCATAGGGTTGTGGCCCAGATGTCACTGGCCTGTAGCACAACTCCCAGCAACGGAAAAGAGGGATTCTTCCGGCATGAAAAGAAAAACAAACAAACAAGCCACAACAACAGAAAATGACCAAATCTAAAAGAGACGAATGCCTTTTAAAACAGGTGCAAAGAAACATTCGCAAGAAGGGAAATGGATCCCTGCAAATTCAAATGGAAGTAACAGCTGCAGGTAAAATTTAGGCTTGTTTGTAAGGAGCCTCATGCTTGTCCGTGATGTCACCTTGTGTCTTTTGCTGTGTGGGGTTTTAGGAAGCAAACATTACGAGTTTACATTTAAAGGTAAGCAAAGCATGTAACTCCTTGGACTAGCAAAAAAACCCAAAACCAACCAAACAAGCAACCAACCAAACCAAACAACCCCAGAAAAGATCCAAAATACCTACAATACTTGGCTCCAAAACGCTGATTTTGAGCATTATTTTTACCCTGCATTGCACGTCCGACCATTTGCTTGCAATAGTGAAATTCACACAGGCTGTGGCTCACAACTCTCAATGGTTTACTTCATAAGGTATGTATTTTTCCATCTGCCTACCGGAAGTCAATGCTGCTGATACCTGCTACAAATCAAAACCTGGAAAGCAGGAGGAGCAGGAGCAGCTGCAATGAGCAGAACTGGAAAGCTTTGTCAGACAACACTGGACAACTCTGAAATCAAGCAGAGCTGTAAGGACTACATGAGGTCGGGGAGGGAGTGGGCGATGAGATGTCCATGCTGCTCTGTGTGGAGGGACCCACATCTGCCTCCACCTCTAGCAATGTTCAGCTCCACAAACAGAGGTGAGAAAGGGTCCCTTGGGTGCCTTCACCAGCTTCCACCCAGCTACCAGTGTCTCCTCAGCTTCCTGGGCACATCAGCAGGGTTTTGGTGTGTCGTTTCCAGTGTCACCTTCAACATCCTCCAGCCATCTAAATGTCAGCTGCTATAAAATGCTCTCCCAAGACACTTAATCCATCTTTTCTATATAGTGTAATTAGTGGGGTCGTGCCAAAGCAGAAAGCCACAGTTAACTGTGCAACTACTGGGCCATCACGTATTATATCAAAAAGATTAACACAACCTGAAAGAAAAGGCAGAGCCCTCCTTGGTTTCCTTTAAGCAGCAGAGCTAGATTATATTCCAGTGAGCCTCAAAGACATCCCCAGTGCAGTGGAACGTTAATTCACTATCAAAATACAATTACAAAACAACACACACTAGGTCGAACTCCTGACAAAATGATTCCTGTACAAAAATCTGGAGTTTCTCCACAGATGTGTAGAGCCAGCTTCTGTATCATCACCTCTGGGTCTTCCCACAGCTCTTGTGGATTTTAGGCACACTCATTTCTTGGGAGCTATTCCCACCAACAGGCAGTAGTCCCTCTCCTCAGGTCAGGAGGACCATCAAGACCCCATAAGGTGTCCTGCAGAGGGTCTGTGCCACAGTACCAAAGCTGAGCTCCCTTGGCCCCTCTCAAGGACTGCTGCATGGGATCAGACCTATCCTCACAATTCTGAGACTGTTCCAAGTCACCACTGAAGACTAACTTGAAGGAGACAAAAGCACAGACACATTTAATTAACACCCAGAGACCCAGCACTTAAATTCCTTCTGGCATTACAGGAGGTGTCTCAGGTACCATCAAGCCCATCTCACTCCCCTCTCTCATGCAGCTTTGGTTACTTTGACGGCCACTACCAAGTTTTCCTTTCTTCATTTTCAGTGTACTCACTCACGTACCATATGTTGAATAATACCCTTTAGCTCAAGCGTGTATTTAAACTTCCAGACATGGACTATGGTAAACTCTTAATGAACACTTTAGGTATGCAGATAGGGTCTGTCTGCCTGTTGACCTTAGGAACCATTTATGGTCACCTCTACAAACTACACTAAAGATACGTGATTAAGGCTGCAAAGCTAAGCACTGACAATGTTGCAAAAGACTAATTAAACTTGCACAAGCAATCTTAATTTTGACAGCCCCTATTACACGTAGGCGTTATAATATAGATTTTAATTTTATGATCAAACATTTCTGCATTCAACCTTTTATGTGGTCCTTCCTGACCTTACTGGGTTTCATATTACTTCTTTTGCCTTCAGGCTAATAAACTGAGAACCTACAAACAGGAAAATAGCTGGCTTTTGGCAGCCTGTGCCAGTGGAAGATTCCTAGGTCTCAGAAGGGCCAAGCAACTTTGTGCCGTGGTGACAATTATCTAGCAAAAGAAGTAGGCACAATCAGGGAATCACCAGCAGAAGTTACAATTGCCTTTTCTGTGTTTAGTTATCTTAACTTTCTGCTTTGGGTGTATCTTACTTCATGAAAGAAAATTGGACTGAAACAGCTACAGCAACACTGAGTCATTTCAGCTAACTCCCTGTACTTTTTCTCCAAAGGATCAAAGGCTGTAAGTTAAAGGGAGGAAAAACAGAGGACTAAGAACAGGTTTTCCACAGTTATCTCGTGAAGGAAAGTGTTAAAGCCTTTCTTCTTCTGGAAAGTTTACATTTTGACTGCTTTTCTGCTCCTCAGTCCTTCTCTCCCTTGCTACTACGTACATTGAGGTCTTTGTGCCTGTAGCCCTGCCCTCGGGTACCCACGAGCTGCTGTGCAGGCAGCTCAGCTCACACACCAAGGCCAGCACGTACCCACTCCCACCCAAGGCCAGCACAGCCGCACTCTGCCATGTGGCTGCCGGGTGCCCCAGCCCCAGCAGACCAGGCACATGTGACACACCATGTTTTTAACTCAGGAAATCACAGACAGAAACACGAGAGCAGTCTCATTTCATGAACAAAGAAAATTAATCAGCTTAACACAAAAGGCTTGCAAGGCAGTGGGCTCGTGCTTCCTAGGAGCCCTGCTCTCTCTGCTCGGCAGTGACTTACGCTTTGCCAAACCCAGAGGGGACCCAAGGCCGGCCACCCCACGCGCACTCCTCTGGCACTCGGGTGTGCTGTGAGTTAGGAGGAGCTATGCCCAGGAGAAGCTGCTCCTAATGACTGTGGTGGGACTCCATGGTACATCTCTGCTACAGCTGCCCACAAAGAAAAGGAAATGTTAGGAAATGGGACTCTGAGCCAGATTGTTTTGAAACAGAGAAGGTGTTTTAGTTAGGTTGTGCTGTCTTGGCAGGGAGACTATCAAAACTCCTACATCAGTGCTCACTCATGAATTCACCTTATGAAAAAGATAAACCAGGGGAGCTTCAGGCTATTCAAGTTCACTGCAAACAATTTCAACACAAGCTCACATACCCTAAATGCAGAGAGGACCTCTGCTACAAAGCATTAAGACTCACCCAAAAGCCTACCAGTCTTGCACCAGGACTGCATGCTGTACCAGATTTCCTCATGTACTTCAAAAGAGTGGTACAAAGATAAAATATTTTCTCAAACACGGTGGAAGAAGATCAGCCTTCTAAGACTGCAGTATAAGCCTACATCCACAGTAAATTACAGCACCATGAAGAACTATTTGTGAATTGCAGTTCTCTTAAAAACATTTCATAAAACATTGATTCTTGAAGCAGACACCCACTCACACTCACCTAGTGCCGTCTCTGTCAGGGAAAATTCTGCAGCTGACAGCATAGAGGGCCACCACCTCTGCTTGCCACATCCATGGGACTGTCTGTCAAAACTGGTTCTGTTCAGTCCAACAAATGAACCTCCCAGGGATGACAGCAAGAACTGCTACACAATCCATCACAATGGGCAGTCTCCTGTCAGGGCTAAAGGGCACACAATGCACGCCACAACAGAGAGAAAGTAAAAATACTCCCTACCCAACTCCCCAAAGCACATGATGCCAATTATAGAAGTGAAAAGATACCAGGTGTCTCTTGTGATCAGTTGCAACCCACCCAATCCACTCTACGAGTTACCAAGGTAAAAATTCACCATAGCTGTCAATTTGGCCTGGAACCAGGCTCAGCCCCCTGCACCAGGGCAGCTAGCATTACACCCATTTCTCCCCCTCCCCAGGAGCTGAGGGGTTCAACACAACTGGCAAAGAGCTGTTTGCATGCTCTGCTTGGAAGAGAAACAAAGCCCCAAAGACCAACAAGGGGCCCCAAAGAGGACAAGGTGAGGCAGCATCCAGGAAGAGGCAGTGGGGAGCCTGGGGCAGCAGCTGATTATCTAGCACCATGGATGCACTCATCTTCTGGTTTTTTCCAGGAACAACAAATTTTGTACGTTCATGAACAAAACAGCCCAGACAAAAGTTGTCTCTGCTCCCCATCCTCAACTGAAATATTCTGCACAGCAGCTTTCTAACAGCCCCTCCTCACAGCAGTGCTAACCACTTCTGTCCCCATGGCACCAGCAGCTCAAACTGAAAAGGCTGGTGCTTCACCACAGCATCACAGAATCAATTAGGTTGGAAAAGCTGTCAGAGATCAACAAGTCCAACCTGTGACCAAACACCCCTGTGTCAACTAGACCATGCCACTGAGTGCCATGTCCAGTCTTTTCTTAAACACCTCTCAGGTGTTTAAACAGACCTTCCCTGGGCAGTCCACTCTGATGTTTAATCATCTTTTCTGTGAAGAAATTCCTCCTAATGTCGAAGCTAAACCTCCTCTAGTGCAGCTTGAGGCTATGTCCTCTCAACCTGTCACCCGTTGCCTGGGAGAAGAGGCTGACCCCAGCCTGGCTACACCCTCCTTTCAGGTAGTTGTAGAGAGTGATAAGGTCACCTCTGAGCCTCCTTTTCTCCAGGCTAAACAACGCCAGCTCCCTCAGCTGCTTCTCATAGGACTTACCCTGTAGACCTTTCACCAACTCTGTTTCCCTTCTGTGGACATGCTCCAGCACCTCAATGTTCTTCCTGAATTGAGGGGCCCAGAACTGGATGCAGTACTCAAGGTGTGGCCTCACCAGTGCTGAGAGGGACAATTACTTCCCGAGTTCTGCTGATCACATTATTTATTTCTCATACAAGCCAGGATGCCTTTGGCCTTCTTGGCCACCTGGACACACTGCTGGCCGCATCCACATGGGACAGGCCCTTAGCAGACTTGCTGGGCTCTCTTCCCTGTCCCCATGCTCCAGTAGCTTGATTGAGACTTAAATTAATTACCATTAATTGCAAAGATGGGGGAAGAGTTTGTGAGCTACCCACACTGTAGCAGTGTGAGGTCCCTGTGCTGTGGCCATGTGCCCGCACTTCTAACATGCCCTGTGGCCACCACAGCATCAGTCCAGCCCTGCCACGCTGCCTGATGCCATCAGACATGGGAATAGCACGAGTCAGCAACGTTTCGAATCCTTCCCCTTTGCCTGCTGGGTTTTGGCAGCTGGTGTGCCCTGTCCTGCCAGCGAGTGCTTCTCGTAACCAAGGGTGGCCAGAACATCTCTTTGGAAATCAAGGTATCACAAGCCATTTGGGGATTTCTTTTAGAAAAGTATTGTCACGGCAGGAGCAGAGCAGGAGTCGGGAAGATAACGTGTTGCGTTAATTAATTCTGTTAGGCGGGGGAGTGGATGCTCCCAGGAGCCCGCTGCCGCAGGCCGTGAAAACAGGGCTGGCTGCTCCCTCAGACCCGAC
Source organism: Mohoua ochrocephala (assembly GCA_013398855.1). Classification (NCBI taxonomy): domain Eukaryota; kingdom Metazoa; phylum Chordata; class Aves; order Passeriformes; family Acanthizidae; genus Mohoua; species Mohoua ochrocephala. The sequence goes on along the minus strand of VZTA01024894.1, from coordinate 176,095 downwards.
GGACGCTGCCCGAATCTCTCAGTCGCAGGGCTAGAGCACCCCGAATGCCGGCGTACGCAGGGCGTTTCCTCCTCTAATTCTATTTCTTTATCTCAGAATCAGCTCGGGCTCGCTGCCATCATCGTTTCCCGCTGCCTCCCTCGGTCAGTGGGCTGAGGACGGTGCCCGCAGCAGCGGCTCCTCCTGAGGGCGCAACGGCGGCGTGAGGGGGCACAGGTGGCCACC
>VZTA01024894.1:160014-175707 GCA_013398855.1 Mohoua ochrocephala | reverse complement strand
CCTGCCTCGGAGCGGCCCCGGCCGGCTTGGGGGGGATCGCCCTCCTCATCGTCACTGCCTCGGAGCGGCCCCGGCCGGCTTGCGGGGATCGCCCCCTCATCGCCACTGCCTCGGAGCGGCCCAGCACCCGGCCGGCTTGGGGGGATCGCCCCCTCATCGCCACTGCCTCGGAGCGGCCCAGCACCCGGCCGGCTTGGGGGGATCGCCCCCTCGTCGCCAGAGCCGTGGCTCGCACCGCAGTGGGTCAGGAGGAACAGTAAATTGCAACAAAGCTCGCTCGGAAGCTGCCGGGAAAACATCCCAGGCTGTGCAGGAGAGAAAACTCACACATACCCCTCCCCACGCCGCAGCCAAACCCCAACCACAGCACAGCGAAACTTAGCATTTCTTAAACGAAGGGGCCACGTGTGCGCACGAAAGAGTCATTTAAAGTGTATTTTTAATAATGGCATCATAGACCGCTAAGAATCCAAGGGCAAAGCTCACTGGTTCCTTGTGAGCTCCTACCTCAGCTCTCCCCTCCGTGCCGGCTCTCAGGCGGAGCTCGGGTGGCTCAGGCTGAAGCGATGAAGCACAGCAAGAGAGCAGGAACATTTCTGTAATAGCCATTTAGTATTTTAATGCTCATAGGAACACAAGCAAAGAAAAAAAAAAAAAGTAGTGAATGCTAAGAATGCCAAACCCTTAAACAGCGTCATTGCTTCAGCATTAGGATCTTCTCCCATGGACCCAGGACCAACATCCCATGGAAACACCCACAAACCCGTGAAACATTTCTGATGTGTGTGCTACTGTTAACCAGCAGCAAGTGTACTGCAAATACTGCCGTGGTATTAGGCTCAGCAGAAAATTCTCATTTTAAAAGATACCGAAGTAAAGGTCAAATATTTGGAGCTGAAACAGTCCATGCTTGCCATCTTTAAAGGTCTGTCAGCACTTTTCCCAACACCAGCACATAAATGAGGGTAGATATGAACCAAATCTCAGTATGTAACATCCCACATTTTGTCTAGTAGCATTTTCATAAGTTTTAATTGCACATTCTCAGAAATTACTTTGCAAAAATAAAAATTCTTCTTTTTACATGAGCATTTATATTGAACTTGCAACTTAAGTAAAAGATGCTGCACATTATGCTCACAAAAATCCAGTTACTGCTTCCCATTTGACCCAGCAGCATGTGGAAAGGACCCAACACAGCTAAAAGGCAGGCCCAGAAACAATCGTGAGAATGGAAATACCACTAAATACCACTAAATGAATGCACACTACACTAATGGATATAATCCATGTTTTTATTACTATTCCAGATTGGGAACAGAAACATTCCACTGCAAAGGGAAACCGACAAACACAATAAAACCACTTACAATAAACGTAGCCTTTTCATGCCACGTAACAACCCAATCAGCTTTTTCTTTGGGTTTTCCTCTCTGCCAGCTGGTTCCCAGGAAGCATTTCTACCTGCCATTAAGACACTGCTGCTACAGGTGTGAGCCAGTTTTATCATGACTGACTCGCCTTGCATAGAATTGCTTCTGTCTTTGCTCACCGGTCTGATAAGGAAACAAGGACCTTTGGTAAAAGCAGGGCTGAATCATCCACGCACGAGCTGTCTCTTGTTTGCTCGGTTCTACTTCCCCTAGGAGAGCAGTCACCATGAACTAAACGTGTATTGGTGCCCTGTTGCAGCAATGAGCCAAACACCAGAACAGGACATTAGAGGGCAGCAAGCACGCTTACTGCTGCCTCGCTTTATCAGCGCCAAGGGAAAGGTAAAAAACCCTCTCCCAACGCTTGGGGGCGAAAGGTTTCCATGCCCATTCCAAAGTAGTTCCAAATTTCCTGCTTTTGAACAACTGCAGTGTACAAGAGGCAGACTTAGGAATATACCACACCTTAGCTGAACCACGTGAGGAGTGCAAGGTTAAGTGAACCAACCTGGAGGATTTCTACAGCGCACAGGAAGAGATCAACGTTCAGGACACTCAAGACAGTAACTCGTGAAATCCAGGGCATCATAATCTCATGTGAAAGGATTTTTATTTATGAAAGCGTGATTAGGTCTCCTTGCAATATACACAGACACCCCCTACTCCAGCTGTACCAGGCAGGAATGCAATGCTACAGTTCACACAAACAAGATGCAGAATGATGCTCTGGTCATTGGTTATCTCAAGTGGTGGGGGGTTTTTATTCAGGACACCTGAGGAAAGGCTGTCTGGCACTGAAAGTTATCATTAAGGCTTTTTACATATTTTAATAAAATGGAGCTATATAAACTACCAACATTCCTTACCACAAAACTCCAATTACACCACAAGCTTCTGTAACAGTTGAAAAGTAAGTCTGAAAGCCATTTTTAATAAGCCTCACATGAGATAGGCAAGAAATAGACACTGAACTTCCTTTTCATGTTCAAAGTAATGATTTATGACAATATTTTAGGAAAACTCACATTTGCACAGTTCTCTTAACTACTGCAGAGCCCTTTTACTTCTCCAGTTGCCTATCAGCGTTATAGCAAATATAGCTACTTAAGGTTTAAAGGCTGAGGACTAGTAAAGTCATGCACACTTACAAAGAGTAAAATGGTTCAAGTTTTCCATTACTAATTTTTAAGAGTTGAAGAGAAACTCAGCAATATGTGCTTCTATTTCACTTACCCATTTTGTGACCTCAGAAAAAAACATCTAGAGGAGCAGGTAGTGAAGAAAAAGGTTACAGTGTTTGTTTCTGAAATAAAAAAAACCCAAAACCCACAAACCACCATCACCAGAAAAAAAAGTCAGACAATTACAGCCCTATCAAAAGCTGAGAAATATCAGTGTCACTGGTTTAAGGATAGAAACAACGCATCATTCATAACCAAAAGACACAGTCCGTTATTTGCCTGGCTGCTGCAGCTGGACAATGCATACAGGCACACAACATTTCAGGGAGTTTTTTTGGTTTTTGGTAGGTTGTTTTGGTTTGTTTTGGGGGTTTTTTGGTGGTTTGTTTTGGTTTTTTAAGCTTTAAATTTTTTCTTTTCGTGGTTTTTGTATCAGAAGAAGCCCAGACACTCTTTGTGAGGCACCAAAGATGGTTATACCGAAAAGAGAACACGTACAAAAAATTTAATGTCTCGCTGCATGGTTTCTAGCTTTTAAGTGGTATAGAGCACATAAAACCATCTCAAACTAAAAATACGTACTACGGACCTTAACATGCAATGACAGCAATGAATTGCACCTTACATGCTTCTTCCACCATCAAGGGGTAGAAATGCAACTCAGACAAGGGCATTTAGTGACAACAGCAATAAAGGTACTCCAAAGCACAAATGCTTTGCTATCATGTAGAAAACTAGTCAAACACACTAGCCAGCCTGCTCAAGAGCCTGAGCTGGAGGCTTAAGCTCTACTCTGTCTTCTGCAAAGAAGGTGGCTCAGCTACTCCACAGCTAAAGCCTAAACACAGGCAGTTCATAACGGAGTGCTTCATGTGAGAATTGCAGTCTGAGAGCAACAATGCGGGATGGAACAAGACCTCAAGCAAATCACTGAGACTTTTATGGGCCTTAATTTTAATGCAGTATCAACTGGTAATACTTTCAAACCAGAGAAAGCTTCCTGATCATAAGCCAGCCACCTGCACTATGAAGGGAGCTGCTGTGAACCACTGACTGCAAGACTAACTACCAAGACACCCTTCTCAGCTATGTGAGTGTCTTAAGAAGTAGGCTCCAGGCATTCCCTCAAACTCAGTAAATCCCAACTCTTAAATGTAAGCAGTGCAACTACATGTATTTAATATATTCCACATTAAAAGCATTCACAGCTAGTTCAACCTTAAGGGATGTTAGGTTCACAGACCAAATAATCTCTCATACTTCTATTCTCTCTTGTTACTATCCTGGAAAAATATGAGAGTTTTCCAAATATTCTGCAAGTTTCTGGACTTAAAATGGGTATCTGCCAAGATTTATTAGTTAAAGGGAAAGCAAGATCAGATGCATTTTCCTCAATCTCCATTTAAAATTGTCTTTATTTCAGTCATTTTAAGCAGAAACCTCTCACAGCAGTTGGGATAAGCAGGCTGTTATACCATTACACTGTTACATTCAATTGCAGAGATACATCTCACTTCATACAAATATAAGCAAAAGGTGTGTTTGTGGTGAGGTTTTTTGAGGAACATTTCTTAAATGTCTCAGTGTGCCAAGTACATTGATCTGCACTTTTTGCATCAGGAGGCCAACTAGGAACACAGTACATCTCGCCTGTGGATCACAGGGGGAATTAAACCATTGTGTTGTGACAAACCTTACCTGACAGAAAAGCACATTCAATTTGCTTGAGGAATCCAACTGTTCGCCTATATTCGGTATTGTCATGGGTGGGGGTCCTTAATTGCACAAAGGTACAGAGCACTACTTCTTGGATTACTTAAAGGTAAAACTTAACTGAGCACTACCCTCCTATCTTCAGTCTTAAAATAGCTGAGGCACAAGTATGTGTGTGTACTTGTTTTATTCATAATTTGTCTTGGGATACCAAATGTATTTCTAGTTCAGGTCATTCAACAAAATTGTTGACCTCATTTCAAAACATCCAGTGATCTATTTTTCATTCAATGGCAATATCGAATGTTAAAAGGAACATAAAAACAAACATGCACACAATTGTACAGTTTTCATAAATGTCTATTTCATTATTTGTGGGTAGCGCATTAAACAGTTAAATACATTTAAATAATGTTTAAGTGACTGCACTAATGCAGAATTTTAACTAGATGGGTAACCAATTTAACTAGAAACCAGCTAACAAGTAACTGTCTAAATACTTCAAATACAGCTCTTGTTCTAGGTCATCCTTCCTGGAAAAAAAAGCCTGCTGGTCACATTGGAAATACATTTTAAGGCCAAATTCTTCTGATATCCCTTCTCTGCAGCAGTTTCTTCACCTTTTTAAGCCTCCAATTCCAGGCCAAGACCAAGTTTATGGCCACCAGCATTGATGCTCTTTCCATCTATCAGGGCGGACAGCGTAAGCTTCACACCTGTAAGATTTTTAAGCAGCATGTTTACAGCACACACAGCAGCTTTCATGCAACTCAGCCTCTGTCATTACAACTCCCTCTCTTTCTATACAATTACTTTCCTCTAAAGATTTTTAGAGAAGAATACATTTACCCATGAAATCTTCCGAAAGTCAGTCATGTGAAGAAAGCTATATGCTTTCTGTAAACAGTTATAAAGTGAATATAAGAAGTCTCTCATTGCTAAACACACAAGAGTTCTCCTTTCCTGCATTTAAGACATGCAAAGGAGGAGGAAAACTGTGCATAGACAGACACTCCTACCTATAAAGGGATAGAATGAAATTAGGATTTTTACTGGTTTTCAAATAAGGAACTAACCAGTAATATAGCCTTCACAGGTGCTTTCATATTTAAGCAGAACAAGTTAAGTTCTGGAGGGTTTTTTTACTAAATATGAAAAGCAGGAAGTGTGGGGCTTTGACAATCATAATTTGAAGACCTGCTATCATTCAACATGGTATAATTGGACAAAGCAATGCTTTGCCTAGCCTAAAGCTAAGCTGTCAAACATAAAACAGTCCACTCCTGCACAGATCAGTGAAGAATATAATACGTTAATACCATTAGATAAAATAAGAGTTTGTCTTCTTTAGAAAAAGGTTTGATGTACGACTGAAGCTACTGTAAAACATCTACTTGGCCTTCAAAGAAAAAACTATTCTGAAGGAAAATAGTTGCACATAAATGCAGAGATCTCAATTATTTTCTTTAGGATGCATAGAAGATATATATGACATAATTCACATGATAGCTCTTACCTGGCCTCAAGGTTTGGGTGTAACCCACTCCAACTAGACTAGAATTGTTCACTTTTGCCTAAAAAAAAACCCAAAAAACCACAATTGAAATGTTGTAACTGATTAGTTATTTGTTACCATTCAGAACCTAGAATAACTATGGCAACACTGCCATTATCAGTTTAACCAAATTTTACTGTTCTTTCAGTACCCCTGTGCTCCCTGAATTCTCTCCTTCCAGCTATGCCCTCATCCCTCAACTCACAGCCGAAGCAGTAACATATTTAAGAGCAGAGGGAATGTAAGGGCAGGGAGAACTGTTACTGGAACGTGGTTTCGCATGCGAACTTCACCACTTCCCCCTTTTCAGAAGGCCAGGGCCATTTACCACCAGTCTCCCAAAAAATGCCACATCAGAAGAATCCTCCATGTTCATATTACTACAGAAGAATTAGTATCTTGCAAGTCCAATCAGTCACGCAGCAAACATTTCATAATATCATAAACAATATGTACAAAATTGTCACTTTGCATCACTTCCTCAACAGGATGATTCCAATTTTGTAACATACAGGAAACTTTTCGGCTTATCAACTTTTAACCAGTATTGCCAGAGTTCTTACCATGAGAATGTGGCAGAGCTCCCCAAAAACTGGTTTAAAAAAAAGTCTGGTTCTGTAAGTTTACAGACACGAAGGTTTTTTTTCAATTGTGTTTTTCTTTTAATAAATGCAGTAGGATCTCTTAATGTAAGCATATTTGACAGCCATGTTCTATGAGACTTTGCTGTAAGCAACATTACAAAATTCAAATCCTGCTGGTTTAATTATAATTGCCTGGACTGTAAGAGTAATTCCTACAGGGCCTCCCAGTCCATTCCGTACTAATAACACACGGATTCACAGAAACTGAAAATGCACTGTACTTTGCACAGCCCTTCAGGTTTACAGCCATACTTACTGAGATAGAAGCAGTGGAATCCAACTTGTATTTAGCTGCAATGCCAAAGCGAGTGCTGTTGCTACCTGCTGTCCAAGCCAGGTTTACAGCAGTTTCAAGACAGTCACTCACTTTTTGGTAAATTGATCCACCAAATTCAGAACCATCATTGCTGCACAAATTAAGAGAAAAGTTAGTTTCCTATTTGCATAATCCCATCCTTTTTTTTTTCCCCTTTTATTTTACTACTTCAGATTTTTATTCAAATAAAAATTTCAAAACTTTGAGTTGTTTCACATTCTTTGACAAGAGAAGGCTTCAGGACAAAATTAAACTGCAGTAATTCATGGAAATTAAAAGGTATTTCAGAGTACTACAGCTAATTCTCATGTTAATTGTCAAACAAAGTCCTTGAACAAAATTCCAGATCGCATCCTTACAAAACTGACAGATATGTTAATGGTTACAAAATGGGCATTCTGAATGATATGATTATTGAATAAATGAAACTCCTAAAGAACTGGATGACCTTTCAAAAATCTGTCACAATGTTTTACATTAGTAAATTGAAATTGAATTCTTCCAGTCCAGACTATACAATATTTTGCAGTTTTCTCCTATATTCCTCAATTTCCATGAATTCAGACAAATACAATCCCCATGCTTCCCTTCAAAAGCAAAAACTTTTAACTATCTAAATGCACTAGAACTCCACCAATTTTATTAACTTGGATTGAAAACACCATGTATTTCATCAGGTTTTGGTCAGATTGCTCTGAAGATCTAAAGGCAGGAAGTCTGAAGAAAGTTCATAAACAAGATGTCTTACAGTTGTTTAATTATACTGTTTCATGCACTCTTCACCTCAGACAGGAAAAAAGATGAATCACCACAAAAAGTCCAGAAGCAAAGCTCTAGTCTTGCTCTAGAAACTCCTACAGCATTAGTGCAACACTAATTACGACCTCTAACAAATCTACTGCCCTTAAATTACAGTCTGATACAATTCAATATAATGGGATAGCCAGAAAAAGCATTATGATCAGTTCTGCATAACTGAAGTACCGCACTTCCAATTTGCATGTACTTCAGTATTTGGCAAGCTGCATGACATAATCATGCTGCAAGTGCTAACCAGACACAGGTGTTTACTGTTTTGAAAAAGAGAGATACAGAGTATCATTTACATTTATTTAGAGTTTCCTACTGAAAAACACACTCCATTAATGGCCTTGTAGCACCTCTTGATATTTCAAGCATTTGTATTTTGACTAGAAGGAAAGGTAAAAAAAGCCTGCTTCTGGAAAGCTGGAGAAGTTTTCAGTACTTACACATTAGTGTGCAGTTGGAAGTCTCCAGTCTTGTAACCCACAGAGAAATTATTTCTTGTCAATTTTGATTTGGCACTATCAAAAGTCATCTGATAACCAGCAAGCCAGCCTTCAAAACCAAAGACAGCTGAACCATGGATTGCAGGTCCGGCAAAATCAAAGTCAACATCACAACCTAGGTTTACGTATTCACGTTTATAAGCTGACTTGATTTTACCACTTTTCTTTCTGAAACAGAGAAAGAGTTATCTTAACACAAGCATACATGATCTTCCTCAATGACCTGCCAAACTAAAGCCCTATGACTCTACACAATGTATCTAAATGCCTTGCAAATGCATCCCCTGGACCAGGCAAAAGTACAGCCAGCCCACCCAGAGCACACGGGGCTACTGCAAACAGGCATTTTCTGATGAGTGTAGCAGCAGTTGCACGTCTCCTGAAATCTTTCAGGTATTTCTATCCCATAAAATAAGCAAAGTTGTGAAATGTGCAATACTAACCCCATAGTGATGTGGTGGTGAAGAGCAGAAGTCTTTAGCATTGGGATTTGCTAAGATGGATCAATAGCAAACCATACAAACAGCTCTGTCAATACCAGAGACCAGATCAACAGACCATGGGTGTTGTTACTCCCTAAGGTAAAAACGTTAACCAATCTTACCCTGTATTTGGTGAGAAAGTTGTATCAAATGTCAACTTCAAGCCTTTGGCAATCTAATTGAAGGGTGGAGAAGATAAGATAAAGCTATAAATTCAGTTCTCACACAGAGGTAATGCAAATAAATATTCTCCTAATCTATTACCTGATCTTCAATTGCAATTTCTGTTCCCAGAGTGTTATCTGTGTTCCATTTTTCTGTGAAAGTCAGACCATACTCAGCCCACTTGTATTTGGTCTCCAAGCTCCCATTCACTTTTCCAGTGTCTGTGTTCGATGAACCAGATGTTGTGAATTCCTAAAAAGCACAGAAGATACATGTGATCCTGAAAGCATTACACAGTGTTTCCTTCAACAAGCACTAAGATCTTGTTATAATATGGAAAAAATTTAAAATCAGTAGACAACTTGCAGAGGGAGAAGGGAGAATAGCATAGCCAAGAAGAACTAATGACTCATGCCCACATGCCCCAATCCCCATCTCAACTGCAGTGTTCTTGCCACTATTACACAATGTACGGGGTGGCGACCTAACTCCAAAGCAAGACAGCAGCCACCATACAGATTCTCCTCTAAAGCAGAAACAAGTTCTTGAAATGTAAGGCTCAGTTTGATACTCCCATGAGCAACCTAAAAATCAAACCAAGAGCCAAGAACGCTATTAGGCACATAATGCAACTTCAGTAAAATTCTTTAAGGATCACTTATGTATTTTCATTATTCTTGTCAACTATCCCTGAAGATAAATAACGTGCAACTGTAAAATGTCATAGAATGGCATCAATTTTTAAACTGGGGGTGGGGTGGGTGGTTTGGTTTGAGTTTTTAATTGTTTCTTAAAGAGAGTTCTTAGTCTACCCAGCACAGTAGCCTTTCACACCAGCCATAGGCAGACACGTTTCACTGACACCTATAAAATTCCTATTCCCCTGGCACTTTGGTTCCATGACACAGAAATAACATTCATGTTTGAAGTGGGAGCTAAGCAAACAGTCTGGGTTTATTGCATGGTATGATCTGACCTGGAACTCTTGAAAGTACTTAGAAGTCAACATTATCACTCACATTTCTTTATTAAAGGAAGTAATCACTGATGTCTCTCACTATATGGATTCTCACAAAGAACAGAATGAATACTTTCTGTGTACCACTATGCAAAAACTGAAGGCAATTAGAAGTGGAAGCCAGGTTTGCAAATACATGTTAAAGAGCTCTTTCCAGTGAAGTGTTATTGTCTTGATGATTTAAGAAGTTCATTATTTCAAGTTTTTAAAACATATAAAGAAACATTTTGATCTCTGTCTTTCTGCCTCCATGCACAACATTATTTTCAAACAGACTTCTCACACTCACCTTCCCCAGAAGGAAACACAGATTTGAAATCTCAAGTCCTTAAGCACTCTTACAGCAAAAGCCCCGGCAGCGCAGAACGAACATGGTTGAGGCTGTTCTTTAATGGTGGCTGATCAAATTGAACCACGTCCAAACCATTTACTTGTATTATGTTAGTGACCCACTACACCATACACAGTTGCATAATTCTAGTAGGTCTAGTTCTTGGCAAGGGATGGGAACTACACAAATGCCTTCAGCTTTAACTTCTTGCTCTGTGCCATTCCTACTGCACTGGGCCTATGTGACTGTAACTATTGCGGCAATAGCTTCAGGAGAAGCAAAGTATTACATTCTCTCTTATCTCTGCTTTAAAACATCTGTAGTACATATATGCCAGCAGTTTTTCCTCTTGGGAAGGATGGCTTATAACTGATACAGGATTCACATCAGGGCTTGGATTTTTCAGACAGTTTTACCAGCACAACTGGTAGTTCTCCAAAGAAACAAGCTAAGGTAAGAACAACTCCCTCTGTAATAGGGCTCTTGCAAACTGTTTTTCAGTTGGGATACAGACTTCTAGAAAAAACAGAGCATATAACCCATGAACCTTGTTTCTAACAGCAAGTTACACTGCTCAGGCTCCAGTTATGGGGAGAAAAAAAAAATAAATCTACCTTTGTATCTTGCAAAGTCTGCTTTAGAAACAGATAAAAGTTACAGGGGGCACTGCTTGCATGACCAAGACATCTTGCATGGAACACTATTGCAACACTTTCATACCTAGAGGAGCCAAAGATTCAACACGCTTATTCAATGCCAACTACTTCATACGAGAATCAAGATGACAGAAATTTCCACTGAACAGTATCACGAGGTACTTCAGAAATAAAATCTGTATACTATAATTGGTATATTAAAATACTTTATTTGTTCACCTTCACACATAAGACCAGGGACAACTAATAAACCCTTTTATTATACAAAGATTAATGAACAAGACAATATTCCTGATACATTCAGATCTTTAGGGGCTTCTGAAATTATCCTACACCAGAAATTTGTCATTCATATAATCTATAAAATACATAACAGCATCTGAAAAGTGTCCCTTTTAACTAAGTATCAGAACATAGCTAGAAAAAAAAATACAATTAATTAAATTTACTTAAACTCACCACTCCGCTTGCAGATTTTGTTTTCACATCCAGTTTCACCAACCCAAACCCTTAACAAAGAGAAGTCAAAGTTAGACAATTAGGCCTTAACTAAGGCCCTGCACATTTTTCAATAAGCTGGTCTTTCAGAAAGTCTCAGCTGTGTGCCACATATATACATATATATCAACAGCTACAGACTGACTTCAGCAACATTCAACTTTTAGGTGTCACAGCAGGTAAAGGAGGCCTCTCCAAACCAAGGCAGGGAAGTAAGTGCCTCTCAGTTCTACACGAGTACATTCAACTACCAAATGATGCTTCCAAGAGGAAATACATTATTTTCTGTTCCTGGAATGGAATAGTTTTTATAGTCAATGCCTTTTAAAGAGCTATCTCAATACATAACATGCCTCTTTCAGCACCAAGATGAAATATCTCAAAGTAAAAAACTGTAAAAGCAAAGTCACTGGGAAATACACAACCACTGGAACTGTAATATAAGTAGATTTTATGGGAGTGTCAGTTCACGTTGTTACCCAGAGAGGTGAGCAACAGTCTTGGTGAAAAAAACCCCGCACGTTTCCAAAGACCAGAAAGAAACAGCACTGTGACAAAGAATGATTTAACTATGCAGCTGTCTGGTATTAAAGCATTTTAAGATGTGGAAGGATTCTTTATCCCAACAGCCATTCCTCTTTCTAGTCCAAAAAAGGCTACATTACACTGGTATATAACCTTTCTATATCAACAAATGTTGTGGCACAGACAGACCAGTAAACAAAGTGTGCTCCTAAGTTAAGCTACGCTCGCTGCTTACATTCTTTCATACTTGTACACCTCTGACATTTACATGGCTCGAGCAGTAAGACTTAACAGCCTTCACATCAAAACAGCCCACAAAAAGCCTTCAATGATCTGTTAGTTGGCGGTACAGATATAAACACAGCACACCTTCCTTCTCCCCAGAAACACTGGTATTCGATCATTTGATTTTCCACACGGACTTAAAAAGGCAATTCATTCAAACACCCCTTATAAAAGGTACTATTCTTACCATATCCTTTATTGAAGATATCTCTGGCAGGTTTGCCAAGGTCTACGTATGATGGAGGAATCGCCATTGGAGCTGAAAGGTAAAGGGCTAATTAATAAGGAACCTTTTACCACTGCAAACGTGAAAAAATGCTACCACAATTCTTTCAAGATAGTTTTTAAGGCAGATTAATCTACATAAAGGCAATTAATAGATAAAATGGATATAATTACCTATCTGTAATTAATAGATATAATACTACCGTATTCTGTGAAACACCTAGATTTCCAGTGAAGGTCACTGTGAACACGGGATGTTATCTCAGCTTAGGCAGAGAAGAGGCATTGCAGAGAAAAGGCATTACAAGACCACTCAGTTCTTAATTTTTTTTAGGTAGATTTCTCCATACAACTTTCATTACCAGAAATTAACTAATAACTCACATTTCCAGAGTTGGCATAGTTACTGCCAAAAACCTAGACACTGGAAATCTAAAAACCTGTAATGCAGAGAGTTATTCCCTGAAGTTCTACAAAGTCAAATTTGACACATGCTTATGAAAACTACCTGAAAATACCTACCAGGTTTTATTTTTGAAAATGTAAAAAGAGAGCATATCTGCTCTCTAACATCATTTTTGCCCCATATTTTAGATGGCAGACATCCAATTTAAAAAAGAACATCTAACGCCATTAACCAGCTATCAATCTGATAACATACAAGAGTTTAAGTTTGGGAGGTTGTCTTGTTAGTTGAAAACAGCCAAGTAGGAGGAGTGCGGGGTCTGTGAGAAGTCCCCTTCTCAGACAGGGAGCCTCTGGCAACCTCTCTGTTAAAGAGCCTGTCACTGCAGGCGAGCTATGGCCCAGCCTCTCTGGCCCCATGGACACACACCAGGCTGAGGTCTCACCCAGGCCCATATCACTCTCCTCCCTGGGAAGATCCACCCTTATCTGTACCCTCCTTGGAGGACTGTTTTCCCATGATTTCAATAGCAAGAGGCTGCTGTTACAGAGGCCCTGTATTTTAAAGTTGACAAATATAGAAAACAGAGCGTATTAATAACTCCCCCCATGCTGTGAAAGGGGGGAGAAGGGATGGGGGGAACAACGAAACTAACTAGACAAGGCTATGAAAAGGCTAAACACAAGCAAACAAAAATCTTATCTTCTCAAAGTGATTGGTCACATTTGTTTAGCGGGGAGAGTCAGATTAACATAATTGACTTTTTATCTTGCTTTTGTGTGGTGGATTGATTTTTTTTTTTCTTTTTAAGTAAATGAAAAAATTATCTTTAGAACTTGAAAAATAACAAGTGCAGTGTTCTCACATGTTAATTTCCAAACCCTAATTACACCTGCCATATACAGCCAAATTGTATGAACTGCTACTATTTAAAAAAAAACCAAACCAAACTACTTAGCAATCAATGGGAAGGCACAAGACTGTTTCTTATCCTTCTACAATTCATAATGCAGTTCTCCAGAGTACCCTACTTCAGCTCCTTACTGCCCTAAGAGAATAATTTCAACCTCCTCTGAGAAACAATATTTGCACTCAGTTTCACACACATACACACAAATTCTGAAAAACTTCTTTAGCAAAGATGTCTAAACTCTACAACCAGGTCACCATATCAAGATATCTATCACTTGCTCAAGGACAAGTCTGGTTTTCCAGGGAGTTAAACTAAACAATATTTTTTTTTTTAAAAAGAGACATGAAAATGCCTTAGAGCATCTGAAGTTTGAAAAGATTTCGCCCAAGTTCAAGTCTATAGAAGAACAGACCCTAATACCACTGACAAGCCATTAAATGGTTCCTATTATTTATTCCATAAAAAGAAGCAGGTGAGAGATCAAATTACGAGTGTGAGACCTCTCCCCCGTAGATTTCTGCTGTACAGCAACTATACAATTCTTCAGCAGTTTAAAATATTATAGAGAAGGTTTAGCTACACGTTTCCTTTAATGAGTAGATCTCACCTCTAACTAGCATCTTTAGAAGAATAATTATTTGTAGTTTTGAAGTTTTATACTAGCCTTTAGCACAGACGTGCTTTTACAGTGAAGATAAATGAGCTTTTCCCTTTTGTTTTCAGTGTTTCCAATCTGACTAGACACCAGTACAAACAAGAGATTTATGCTGAGGAGAAATGTCCTGAGAAGTTAACAAACTTGTATCTGTGTCAAAATTCAGAGGATTATTACAGTCAAAAGGATGTTGCCATTTTATCTGGCCTAGTTAAGCATCCTTACAACTTGAGGGAAGCCAGCCAGTATTTGTCAGACATTCCAGCCTACAGATGCAAGCTTCGTAATAAAACGTTGAAAGAGAGTACAACTGTCACAATGCTGTTCCAATACTATACTATAATACTGACAGGGATGGATGAGGACAAAACGGGAAACCAAGAGTTAATTTTGGATATACTAAATACGTGATAAACCAGTATCATCATCAGAATGCTCATTAAATGAAAACAAGGCTATAAAAAAAATCAGTCCTGTGTCCTCCAACGTTAGCTAGGTTTGCAAATTCTTATAATCGCAAGTAATTTTCTTCAACCCTGTTTAGGAGCATCTTTCACTTAAAAACTACTAATCAGAAGTGACTAACCTATAAGTACCATTTAGCAAGTAAAGGTTTGTTGTAAAAACCGTAAAATAATCGACTTGAAGTACAGAATATATTTGAGCCAAGTGAGGGCTCCACCCTAATCTTTGTTTCGTGCCACAGTGACGAAAAAAGTTTAATTAGTCTGTTACTCGAGAGCCACAATCATGCTTCCTTCTGCGATAAAAAGAAAAAAAGAATCACCCCAAGAACAGAAAAATGTATTAACGTTATCAAATTACTATATCACAGTTTCCCTTGAAAGGTAGTATTTCAAAACTCTCACGCCCTACAATTAAGGAATGCCACGGACCTCTATTAAGATTTCTAACAATTTTAAGATCTGGAGATATTCAAGAGCAAGCTACAAACAAGATCAGGCTATAACAAAAAAAAACCCCTTGTACTCATGCAATTTTAAAAAACAGCAACAACTACGCCGAAATTATCCCAGTAAATAGCAACGGAAAAATTGAGATTGTTTAAAATTGACTTGTTAATATACATCGGACACACGGTGACCTTCAGGCTTACACTGGTACTACACAGAGCTTAAAAAAAAGAAAAGCCACCTCCTCACCCTTGCCTTAATTCTCTCCCTACTCACAGATCGGAGGTGGACACGCAAGCCTAGCACTGGCCAAGCTAATGTAGAAACTGAAAGGGCAAGGTCTGGAAATGCACTACGGGCTCAGGAAGCGAAGGCAGGGGTAGTAAAGCAGCGCCTCCCAGAGGGGAAGGGCAGCGAAGGGGAAGGCGGGGATGCGGCCGCAGCCCGGGCAGGGCCGGGCCGAGCCGA
>VZTA01024894.1:127966-159178 GCA_013398855.1 Mohoua ochrocephala | reverse complement strand
TCTGTGCCCAGGGCGGGCGGAGGGGTTGGGGCCGGGGCCAGGGCCGCCCGCGGGGCACGAGGGGGCTCCTCAGGCGCCGTAGGAGGCGCACCGGGAGTCTTCCGCCTTGGGGCGTGCAGGGGAACGTGCCTCTCTCTCTTTGGGGACGGGCGGCCCTCGATTGTACATACAGCAGGAGCCATGCGCCGCTGCCCTTCCCGGGAAACTACCAATCACCCTCCCAGGGCCCACCCGCCTCCCGTCCTGGCACACGGACTGGAGAAGCCCTTCGGCTGGTGCCAGCCGCGGAGACCCGCCCCGCAGCCGGGGGCGTTTGTGCAGATGGCGCTTGCCGGGAGCAGCCCCTGTTCCTTACGGCCCCCAGGAGCCCCTTCCCTTCCTACAGGGAACAGCGCCCGCGGAGCACTGGGCATGACGCAGTGCTCAGCACCGCTCCGCAGGCATGGTCGCCTTGGCTGTCCCGCTGCCGCTGAACACCTCACACCTCACTCCTCACATGCTCTGCTGCTGCTACCCGAGAGCCACAGACACACAGGGACACCCCGCAGGACGGCTGTCCCACAGACACACAGGGACACCCCGCAGGACGGCTGTCCCACAGGCACGCAGTGACATTCCGCAGGGCGGCTGTCCCATTGCTGGTCTGGTAGCTGTACTCCATCTAACGTGTTAGGTTTGGTGCCTCCTGCAGACAAGTTGCTGCAGACTTTCGAATTGCTTAAGCTCCGTTTTTGCCTCTTCCAGTCACCCCCCACAAACACCCCGCATAAGAACACAGCGTATCTCAGGCCAAGAGAAGCAATAACCCTCAGGAACCTCTCCTCGATAGTGCTGTCTGACCATGAAGCATACCTGGAGAACACAGTCACACGGCTGTTGTGCAGCAGCCGCCGCACAGCTCTGCAGGAGGAATCGCCGAGTCACCCGTGCAGGCCATTGCTAGGCCAAGGAACTGCATGACAGCCATTTCTAAAATTCATATTCTTCCCTCCTTGCTTGGATTATGACATGATCTCGAATTCCTCAAGAAAGTAAAATTCATTTACAAATAAAAATTATATTTGCATAATGTGAAAAATATATAATAGCACAATTCACAATTCATTTTCCAGAACACATGGTACAACAGCAGTTTTCCAGGATATTAAGAAGAGAGGAGATTAGCAGCAAGGCCCGACGTAATGCCAGTCAGCACCTGCTCATTGTATCAAAAGATAAGCAACAGATTTTTTTTTTTTTTTTTTTGGTGCAAGTCCAATGCTTTCACATCAAGAGACCCAAGAGATGTTTCATTTTGATCGTTTCAAATAAGACGGTTTGGCATTCCACAGATAGATATGCGTTGATGAATCGAGAAGGGAAGCAACATACTGAGAAAATAAATAGCGGTAGGAAAAGAAACCCAGTGTGTCTTACTGTGCATGGAAACATACGTTAGGAATAAATAGAGATCTGATTAAGTAAAAGTAGATTGTGGTGTAAGTTGCTCATTATTTAAAGACATGCATTTATTATTCATACCAGTACTATAAATCCATTCTGAATAAAAGTTCAGTTGCTTATAGGAGACATCAGCATTCTGCCTTTTTTTTTCCCTTTAAAGATTAATATTTCAGTAATGGTTTGGCTTTACTGTTAGCAATCCAGGAAAGCCATTACTGCCCCGCCCTGAGCAAAAAAAGCAATGAATCACTTGCTTTGTGAGACAAGGCAGAGGCATCATCTGAGACAGACAACAGCACACAAACTCCTCTGCGTTACTGTTCCAGGCTTCCGCAGCAACAGCCTCTGCCTGCCAGTGTTCTTTACTCACTCTTCCCCCACCCCTCCCTTGTACAAGCATGCCTTCTTTCTCTCAGCATATCTGCTAAAGCTCAGAGCACCAACAAGGCACTGCTTCAGGCCTGCCATGCAAGCCTTCCGAATTACTCCGGACCTTTCTTCTTAATGATCTCCTCATACCATTCAGTGCACACGCCTCCTGTGTAGGTGCACTCCCTCTGAAGGGGCTGGTTTTCTAGCGAAATTCAGCAGTTCTCAGGGTTTTGGGCCAGTTGCAGTTGAACTGTTACCATTTTGTATGAATACAGCCGTATTTATGTGTAACTGACATCAGTCACATGTTTTACTGGTACCACTTGGAAAAAAACAACCCACACGTCACTTTAAGTTTACTGCCATTTGAACACAAACTCTGCTTCTCTCTCCACGATTTATAATCACAATGACTGATGTAGTGTATGTGAGCAACAAAAAGAGAGCAAGTGGCTACAGAACACACCAGTGTCCACCAAAGAGTTTAGATAACTTACGTTCACTTTTGACATGAGCCTGAAGCCACTGTTTGCTCTCCCCTCCAGATGCAGACCTTCACGTTGAAGATTCAGTGGAGAAGCCTTACAAAAGGTCTAGCAATGAACAGCTGAGTGATTTAGGACTCCTCATTCTGAAACAAGCTGACTTAGGGGATATAGCAGAGATTACGAAAGTGGAGAGGGTGGAAAACAGTTGAAGCTAACAAGAAACAAGTTCAGAACAAACAAAGCCAAGGGTTCTTTTCTACAAAGGAGTGCAATCCAGTGGAATTACCTGACACAAGAAGCTAAATGTTTATATGGGCTCCAGGGAAAACTAGACAGGCTTGTGGAAGAGAAATCCAGCAAGGATTACTAATTACTAATCTCTTCAACAATTACAGATGGCTGTGTAGCTTGTTTGGAGTCAGAAAATCCCTGCATTGCAAATGGAGGTATCATTTAAGTTTATCCTATTCTTACACTATTTCTTTTAGGTATGTGCTGCCTAAATCGTTGCTCAATTCCTCATCCCAGAGGCAGGGATATTAGATTGTCTACACCTTTCGTTTGATACTTTACGACTGCCCTTATGCAACCTAGGCCTCTGGCAGGCCCTAAGAGGGCAACAAACAGAGGCCCATACTGCCAGGATCTTTTAGACTAACAGACTTATTGCCTTTCCATTTTTTTTCCTAAACAGTTTTAAATAACCTTCTTTCAGTTTGGCTTAAACTACTAGGAGGAAGTTTAACTTAATCCAGATTCTAAGACACACTTAAAACAGGTCCACACAGAGCTAACACATTTAAATAATCTGATAGAGATAATACCTTAGCTCAGAGGAACACCAACTAGTATTAACCAGTGATTTCAGAGCTGAGAAAGTAAACAGAAACCAAATTTGAGAAAGTCAACAAGGGAACCAACTTGTTTGGAGTCCCTACTAAGACTAATGGAGACACAGAGCACCTTACAACGGCATAGCTAATGAAAGGTGATTGCCCATAGCTCTACAGGCAAAGCAAAGTAAAAATCCAATCCTTTTTATGGCCTGTGGAGACACTGCATACTCTTCTAGTACATGTTCAACACTAAAGTACCTTATTCCCAAATAAAGAATAAGAGGGATGTGGAAAAGGTTCTGTTAAAGAGCAAGAAGAAACTGAAATAAAAAACAGCCCTATGCAGAAGGGCCTGTACTTACTTGTTCTTCCAAATTTTAATTGGGTTGATAATAATTTTTTCCTTAGGATTTTTTTGTTGTTGGGTTTTTTGTGTTTTGGGGTTTTTTTTATTTTCAAGGAATAAGACTTTTTTTTAATCTTCCTGATAGATTGACAAACCATCAGGTGTCCTGACACCCTGAAATAAGTTAATTAATAGGCTTCATTCCTTTCAGGGGATAAATCCAAGAAAGGGAGGGGCAATCACACAGTAAAATGCTGACCTGTAAGCAAAACACAACAATTAGTGCAAAACTCACTGAGAAACTCAAAGAGATACGCCCAGTGTTCCAAATCACTTACATGGAACAATAGGCTTGAGTGATTGGTGCAGTAGCTCTCACCTGAAGTAAAGATGAGAACAGCTCCTCATTTGTGCTGTATTGTTGGCATTTCTGCTCGTGGTGCAGGCTGTAGCAGTTACTGTGTCAAATGGATGCATGGCACTTAGTTTTAGAGGTTACAAAATTTTCAGTGATCTCAAGTTTTTTATAAGAAGTTTAATGAGGATTACATGTCTCAGAAAACCCAGGGCACTTTACACCAAAGGAATTATACTGCAGAGCAACAGGCCTCCAAGACTTTACTTGCCTTGCTGAAAAGAATTTGATTGCCTCCACAACACTGCTGCTCTCATTGTCGAGCTTAACCCAGTGAGGGACACAGGCGCACAAGATGTTGAGCAATGTTTTTATGGCCTTGTCTCTCACTGAAGCCACTCCAGGGTTAAGCCTAAATGCTGTAAATAACACCTCGGTGGGAACAAAGCAAAGCTCAGCCATGGAGGAGGAACTGTGCCCAAGAGTTTTGTACTATGTTCAGAAGGGGACTTAGAGAGGGGGCAAATCCCCCAGGCAAATCCCTCCCTGAGAAAAAAATGTGCAACCCTGGCTTCACGACCTTTCACATTATTTACAGTGTGTCCTTATTGTGCTCAGAGTATACTGATGGTGGTGGTCTTTACTATAAACTGCTCTGATGCACCGCTCTAAGCCTGAGAGCATCTCTACAGTAACAGCACATGTCGTTAGCCATTTGCTTTTGAGGGACTAAGTTTCCTTCTTAAAAAATAAACAATGCTAAAATCCTAATAATATTTGCTGTCTTACCAATCTGCACTTCAATCAGTTTCTCCCTGAAAGCAGGTCTCTCTTAAGGTCACCTCTCTTTCTAGGGTGCCTGTTTGCAGCAGGCTTCACAAGCGTAGCAAGTGATGGCAGGCCATTTGCAATAGCCGGGCTGGAGGGGTTTCAGGCTGCTGGAACCTGAGCTCCTGCCCCAAATGGCTCGGACTTGGAGGGAGCTTCAGCCGGGCCAGGCTGGCTGAGCTCTGACACGGAGCGTGCCTTGGCTCTGGAGGCCGAAGGGCACCATCCCCTCTGGGTGGGAAGGAAGGTTGATGGGTCTTTAAACGAGGGGAAAGCAGCAGATTCTTGGAAGCAGATGTGCTGTGGGAAGGATGGTGGTGCTGCGGGAAGGATGGTGGTGCTGTGGGAAGGATGGTGGTGCCGGGTGACAGCACGAGGCTGAGCTGGCCAGCGGGTCCCGCACCCTGCGGCGGCTGTCGCGTTTGGCTTCTGGGTGCGATGCCAGTGACCCCTGAGCGAGCGGGACCAGCCGTCGCACCCCCTTCAAGAGTGTGGGGTGGCCCCAGTTTTATCCTACAGGCACACGGGAACGAAGGGTGACGTCCTGCAGCCCCGGCAGGGCCGGCACTTGGCGGAGCGGTTCATTCCCTGTCGTTCCCCGGTGCTGCCTTTCGGGAGCGCCGGCAGCGGAGGGCAGGCTTTCCCAGCCGGCACAGCACCGAGACGGAACTGTGCGTGCTGAGAGACGGCCCAGGCTTTGAAAAAGGAGACAGCGACAGAGACGGAGTTCAGGCTCTTGGCAGCGTCTTTCTAAGAGCAGATTGACATGCTGGAGTACACTGAGTGCTCCTGCACACCCGGCAGCACATCCCGTGGGGAAGCGGGCAGCACAGACGGAGCTGACCTAAAACCGATAGGATCTGTGATCAGCTGGAGTTTAATCTGACACAGCTGGTTACCTGGAAGGAGAGGTTTATCTTGGTAGGACAAACCTCTTAAAAACCTACAATAGGTGATTTATCTACAGCTCTGTTTTGACAGCTGTCATGCTAACAAATATAAAAGTAGTGAATTAATTAATTTTTCTGCCTGCATGATTTCCTTGAAAAACTGTGTAGTCCACACCCTTCCATGGCATGTGGAAAGTAAGCAACCTTTGCCAACATATGTGACTCATCCAGTCCTTTAAGGCTTTAATTTTCATTTGAATATTAGATAACAGAACACACACCCTCACAACACACACACAAAAAAGGGACCTGTGGCAGATTTTTCCTCTTTCACAGAAATTTGATTGTGTATACATACAGTCATGTTCTAGTTAATTGCCAGGTGCTCCGTGCAGGACTCAGCACAGCAGAGCTGATGACAGTGGTTCTTACAATTAGATCTGCCTAATCACCATCAGTAAAATGTCTTATTTTAGCAATACCTTATTTCATTGATTCATTTTTATTTACTCACATTGATTCATTTTTATTTACTCACTTTGGAGGTTCCAGTCCAGAAATTTGTGTTCAGAAGTTTTGATTAAAATGTTCAGTGCTTTACAAGAGAAAAATGCTGTTTGCCCAATTGGAATCGTTCTGACAATGATTTAATTGAGACAGCTCTGTGCAATTCATGTTGAGGTGGGTATTTCAGGCATCACATGAAAGATTTGCCCTTTTGCCATCTAGTAAAACTCACCCAGTCAGCCTATAAACTTCAGAAGGATCTCCCATGGTACAGTTTGGCAATTGATTTCTGTTAAGAGTGTACGATGGAGGCGCACGCTTAATCTCTGCACTTAACGTAATTGGTCTAAGCCATGTCCCAGGAGCACCTGTGCACACTGCATCCCACAGCTGAAACAGTGGAAGGAGATTTCCACAGTTTAACCCTGCAAGGTAAGTTTGGCTGTGGTTCTGAGCAGAACGGGAAGTCCCTACAGGTAACCATTCAGGAGTGTGAGAACCCTAAATGGCTCCTGTGTTCAGGAGGGAAGAACAGAAAAGGGTGTAAAAACCAAAGGCAGGCAGACAGAAGCACGAGTAAGTACCAATACGAGGGGATAATGAGCTGTGACAGGAACGAGGGCAAAGGTGTCTGCTGACAAGAACGAAGAAATCAGGGCTTTACTACAGGTTTACCTGCAGCAATTAATTTCACTTCTCATAAAGACTCTTTGTCCTTCTGCCAAACGGGAGTAATGACCTTGACCTCTTTTGTACAGCCCAGCACAAAGTGAATATTGAAAAAAATTGTCCTGCTTTCCAAACCTTACGTAACTACAACTTTTATTTTTTAATGTCACATTGGAAAACTTGCATACCCAGGTGTAAAACTAACAGAGCATGTAATAGAAAGACAGACAAGATATTGCTTAAAAATCTACACAGACTAAAATCCTCCACATTCAAAGGTAACAAGACAGGCACAATAAATGTGACATATCACAGTCTAAAGAGGCCATGTTATTTGTATACAACCAAACCACCAGGATAAACCATGCTCCGTTCTAAAATAAAACTGAACAACTTCCTAGCTGTCCCCTTTCTGTTTGGAAGGAACATGTGTCTAGGCATACCTATTTCATACCCTGAGAACACATTCATCACATTTTTGGAATTCAGGCATTTAAAAAAATTTCTCCTACGCTATGGTTTGGAGAGACATTTGTCTGACACTACTGCCTACTAAGTAGAAGTAGTTATTGCTAAAAATTGCTGGCTTTCAGATACAATATGCTGCAGAGACTTGAAAAGCCTGTGCTGGGGAAAATGGATGGTGTGTGGTTGCAGATGGGCTCACAGGTGCAGGTTGTGGAAAATTTCAGTGTCACTCACTACATCAGTGTCAGTTACAACTAGAACCAAAGACAAATCTGTAGGACAAAGATCTGCAAGTAATGATCCACAAAATACATATTTCTAAAAAATGTCACTGAGGGCTGCCAGCCAAACAGACCTCTGTCTCTCAAAGGGCATTCACAGCAGGACATGGGCCAATGATTCAATTAACCCAGCAACAGATTAAGGAAGTAATAAACATTAAGAGGCTAGCCAGGACATATATAGAGAAATAGCACGTGGTTCATTGACCATAAGGAGTGATCACAAGGAAGGAGTCCTTTCAGAGAGAGAAATGAGCCTTTGCTCCATTCTTGTCATATAGAGATAAAGTTTTCTGGTAGGGTGTTTTCAGACCCAGGGTAAAAGTTTCCAGGCAACTCACATGATTCAAACAGAAATAAAACCTTAAGAAACAGAATATAACAAAGAACTACAATTCAATTAAATAAGTTCTTATATACATTTAAACTTCACATTTCTAACTGCATTTTGATTGAAACTTAGGTACACACTGCGTATTAAAGTTTATGAATGTAGTAAAAATATGTCTTTTGAAACAAGATGAATATTTTTTTTCTGAAATAGCCTCCCACATTTTAGAAAATTATTGAATATATTATAGACCATACTGTAATACTGTTCTGTAGGGGTTGTTTACAAATGTGTTATCCAGGTGAACATCAACAGCTTAGTACTGCTTCCTAAGTGACACTGAGATTGGAGTATTACAGTCATCCAGCATGTCCAAGGTTCTCCTTGTGTGAATCCATGCATTTTTGTCTGACAGGGCCCATGAAATTGAGAAATAGAAATGGTTTCAAAGCTTCAGTTAATGGATATTTGACTTTGTGCATTTCAGGAGTTCAGAAACTCAGAAACTTTCCTTTCTATTGTGTATTTGCACTAAATCTGACTTCTCAGGTCTTCAGTCCCATGTGCCAAACTGCTTTAAGTTATCCCACCTTAGGTATCCCTGTGGAAAGGATAAAAAAAAAATCTTATTTTACTTAAACACTTCCATTCTTCTTGCAGACAGGCTTGGAGATTCAACCAAGCCACAGTAATTATAGTTCTGAGTCAGGCTTCAACTGTTGTGCTTGCTTTATCAGTACAGCTTCTCCCTGTTTCTCCTGGTAAGAGGGGCAAAATTTAAAGCTTTTTATTACTGTAATAGAAAGCCACTAATTAGAATAACCTAGATATATTAATTCTTTCAGAGAAAAAAATAATTATGCTGTACCAAGGTTGCAAGTAATAGCAGTTACAGAGATTCAACTATGCAGGAAGTCTCATGGTTGGTGTTAGCAATCCTGCATTTCCAGTATAATTAAATCAGCAGCTACCCAAAAGTCATCCTTTAATGTGCTAGATTCATCCACCAAGATTAGATATTCATAGGAGAAGGCTGTAATGAGATCAGAAGATAATAATACAAGATTTATTATACAGAACACTAAAATAGAAGCTAGAGAATGACAAAGATAAAGCTTGCAAGATGCTTTACATGGAGATCTCTGTTCTGTTTAGACACAGGAAACAGCTCCATCAAGCAGCAGCATAACATGCCTCAGCTTGATGGCATCATCATCCAGGGTTCTGCCACCACTGAAAATTCACCCAGCAGCAGTAAATGGAAATATCTACACTTTGCAAGTGTGATCAAAGTGGGTTTTTTTCAAACGCTTTTAAGCCAGGAAGGGCCGAATAATCTATCCTTTGAAAATCAAACCTTGTGATATCCGAGAGTGTTGACAGTGTCTCAGGTTATGAAAAAGAAGTAACAAAAAGCAAAACCAAAATCTGAAAATAAAGATGACTTTTGCATTAATCAGATGCAGTTCCAGGCTCTGTATCCACCAGC
Source organism: Mohoua ochrocephala (assembly GCA_013398855.1). NCBI lineage: Eukaryota > Metazoa > Chordata > Aves > Passeriformes > Acanthizidae > Mohoua > Mohoua ochrocephala. The sequence goes on along the minus strand of VZTA01024894.1, from coordinate 149,875 downwards.
CCAGTGCAGGATGACTGATTCAGAGATACAGTGAACTTCTGAACTTTGTGCCATTATATGGCTGTTCACATTTGTTCAGTAATACAGTGTAAGATTAGCTGCACTAAGTGCCAAATATAACATGAGTCATATTGTGTAGGACTTCACTCCATCCTGGGGTATCTCAGCTGAGCTGTGGTCGTTCCCAGGAGGGGGACATTCTGTTCCAGGCTTTCATGCCTCCAGCACCATTTTCAATATACTTGGCAGCTTTCTGCTGACACAAGTAGCAGTGAAAGTAGTGCGAAGTGTTGCTGTGGATGCTTTCTGATACATCTGCCTCCCTGGCCTTTCTCTGCAGTATCCAACCTGCCAATCAATCCACAGCCTTGTCTTCTCCACGCTCCTACAGCTGGCACTGCCAGCAGCTCGCAGCTCATCAGGCTTCTGTGAGCTGGCTAAGGCTGCACGATGCGTGGGACCAAGAACAATTGCATGCACATTGTTTTTCTCTCTCTCTCTTGTTTTTTTTGGGGTTTGGCTTTTTTTTGGAGGGTGGGGGGTGAGGGAGGAGGTTGGTTTTGAGTTTTCCTTTTTTTTGTTTGTGTTTTTTTTTTTTTAGTTTTACTCAGCTATTCATTGCAGGCACAAATAGACATTTATTAGTAATGTGTTTATTTTCCTTTATTGTAGTCCTGATTCCTTCCAGCTCAGGGAATTTATATCTAGGAGACTGATTTGAAGATATTCTCACTGTTTTAAATAAGCTCTCTGAGAAGCCAGGGCAGTATAATAGGCTTGTCTGATTAAGCCCATTGCAATCTTTGGCATGCCTGGGACTACTGTGCTTTCATTTTCCAAGAGGATGAATCTCAGATGTGCTTTGAAATCCTCAGAGCAGGATACAGATGTTCAGGTGACAAAAGCCAGTGCTCAGTAATCCTAATGCACAAGCATACTTCTTTTGGCAGGATCCTGGCTCTCAAGCTGTTATTCCGATCTGCTGGCCGTCTGCTTTCCATTAATCACTTCTGGCAGAAGAAAAGGCCTTCCAAAAATCTTTCACCTTTGGCCTATACTCAGGCAGCAGAAAGGATGTAGCAGCACACGAGGTTTGTGCCAGAAGGGATCTTCAGCCCGAGAGCACGATCCTGAGGTTTTTGCCATGAGATTCCCCACAGGTCTGTCCTGGAGGACTCAACAATCTTGTCAGCCACACCCCATCTTGGGTTTCTTTATCTAAATAGGGTGGTAGTCCTCAGTTACCCTGCCCGTGTTTGTAGCCAGCTGACAAGTTAGCTCATGCCTAGCACAGATCTGGCAGGACAGTATCCCAGGGATGATGATTAGAAGATGGATAATGCCGTACAAGCTTTTTTTAAAGACTTCTGTGATTGAGGGAAGAAAAGGAGGAAAGGGAATCAAGAAAGTATGGATCTGAATCCAAGTCAGCTTCAGCCTTTTCTTTCCTGCGCTCGGGAACATTAATGTACAAAAATCCTTAGACAAAACTAAACTCCTCTTAGTGATCTGAAACAGAGAACACCTTCCAAGAACACCACATGTGACTAACCATTAAGATAAAAACTTTAAGAAAGTCAACACTCTTGATTAAGGAACCCAAAATACCTTTGTTTTACTCCTGATAAATACCTTCAGAAACACAGATGAATTTCTATGTCTGTTGCTCCACCCTCAGTTAAGCTCCCTCATTTCTTACCAAAGGAAGAAATCCTCCTTTCTAGGCCAGCAACTTTCTTACCCGAGAATGAATTCTCACAGTTCTTCAGTGGTCACACTGGCATTTGAGATACCAGGGACCTGCATCCCCACCACCTACTGCCCCAGGATCCAAATGGGCTTAAATTCCCACATCTTGCGCAGCTGGGGCTGGTGGCCAGTGCCTCTTAGGAGCTGAAACCAGAATGATAATGATAACAATATGTGCATTTAGCCTTATGTGGGGGATTTATTAAGATTAACTCAAAGAGCAGAGACAGATCCTTAATCTTTGTGCAGCTCTAGGTGTAAATTCTTCCTACATCTGATGTGGTAGCATTTTTTAGCATTGGATTAGCTGGAACTGAACTTTGAACAGCTAAGCAAAATGTGAATAAAGGTAAGCTCAGGCTACGGTCTTATGGATGATATGCTCACCACACCACGTGCTGGCAGGCAAGGTCCTGTGGCTTCCTGTGGTGCTGCAGTGATCTGGACTATTCTGTCATTCATTTCCAGTTCTCCCATGCCACAGGAAAAGCAGAGAAGGGACTTGTACTTATAAATAGTATGTGGAAAAGGGCAAATCAACAGCCATCAGATGATAGAGTCCACATCCCCCCTGGAAAGCCAAAGTGAAAATGACACAGGTTGTGAACCATCCATGAACCACACCAGCTAGGGCAGGTTTGAAATTAACTCCGGTGCATTTGGACGTGGTAGAGATAAAGCCTGAGAAGGAGCTGTCTGTGGATTTAAATCCTGTCTGTGGATTTAGCTACTGGTGTAACTGTCCTGTAGGCAACAGTTCCTGGAAGATAATAAATTAATTCTGGCATATAAACCCCAGTCCATTCCTGGTCAGCGTGCACACCACATCAGTACAGCCCTGACTGGGTCATGCCTTCACACCAGCCTGCCCCTGCTTCCCGAATCCCAGTCCAAATCACCAGCACAGCATTTCTGCAGTGCTGGGACAGAGATAGCACCCGAGTGGTATTCCATGTTCCAGCTTGCCAGAAACAGACACCAGCCTTCTGTAAAGCTCTGGTTTTCAGTTACTGCAACCCACAGCTTGTGGAAACTGCCTGATTAAGAGAAAACCAGAACAACCAAACCCAAGACCACCTTTGGGAAGTAGTTGTCTCACGAGCTGCCAGAGGCCTTCAGCAAGGGCTGCCTTCAGCAGAGCCTGTTGCAAACCGCTCTCCTTTTTCCTCCTCTCTCTCCTCTTGATCGTTTCATAGAGCCTGCAGGAGAGCAGATGCTTTTCTAGGTATTTCCAGCCTCCTGACTGACAGCTTGCACCTGTCCCATGTGGGGCTGTTACATCCCTTGGCATTAGCCAGGGGGGCTATTTTTAATTGGCAGGACAGAAACAAGAGGTAGAGCCTTTGGCAGAGTACCCTGCAACCCTGTTACTCACAGGCTGAATCACTTTTTGGCACCCTCATTAAAGCACTTGCTAACAAACTTTGCTTTCCTCTTGTGGAGCACTGGTGCCGGGCAGTGCCCCTCAGTGCTGTTTGCTGGTGTGGGAGCAGGAGAGGACAGCTTCAAATCACTCATCAGGAAACTCTGAACTAAGGCAACAGCCTCCATAGCCTAGTCAGTGTCTCACAAGAGAAGGCAGAGCTTGCTAAGATACACTGGGACCCACAGGGAAGCAAAACAAGGACTGCAATATTCCAGGCCTAATTTGGGCACTGACTACAGTTTAGTTTCGCCGGAGTCCCACAGGATGTGCCAATTACATTTTGTCAGCATTACTTACTTCCATACTGAAGAAAGACCTCATAGCACCATCACACCTATGCTCAGGAATACTTTCACAGTCACAGTGCTAACAGACAATGAGCCATCATTTTGCATGCAAAATAAATTAAGCATTTGTCATCTTTCAAATATTTTATTTTAGTATCTTTAAATATGTTTAACACAACAAAGATATAAAACAATATATTAATTCAATCTGAGTTTAGAATCAAACAATATTTACTTATTTACAGTACTCTAAACTTCACTGGCATACCTTCTAGCCATTAGATAACACTATTTTCTCAGTCAGAACAAAACCGAAGTAACTGTTCAGCGTGAAAAGCCTTCTACATCCTTATTATGTTAAGTACCATGTACAATGCAGTTTGTGGTTTGTCAAATTTGACAAAAGTTCTCCTTTTTTGACAAAACCGAATTGGAAGAGCAAAAACTAAGTTACAGTTAGTCTTTCTAACTACACAGTCAGGTTATTGTGCTCCACATTTATCACCTTAAGTTCTTACACACCTATTACAAACTGGCTTTTAAAATGTGCATGTCACTGAATTATGTACATAATACTCACTGCAAATTTGTTAGGATACAACTGGTAAATCTGCAGGATACTGCTATATGGAAGGTTCAGTGTTCACAATATCGTAGTGTTTGAGGAGTTGTGCGGGGTTTTTTTGGTGTTTTTCTTCATATAATGAACAAGACATCAGTAGATTCACTCCAAAGGACTTTTTTTCCCTCAGGAATACTGTTTCAATTAGGATAGTGACAAGGTCAAAGATCGATCAGAAATAGTAATTTTATAAATCAGTGGTCTATCAATTAACCCTTATTGCTGAAGTCTACATGCAAAAAAAAAATAATTCAGAGGGTAAGCTGTCTCACTGCTAGGACTTCTGTCAAATATACCTCCATCTTGACAAGACTGTGGTGGTTTTTGTAGTTACAGGTCAGGTTTCTAAAAAGGTACCCAAGGTTATTTAAAAAATAAAAAACCCCAGAATTGCCTGTAGATTACTGCAAATTCTCCCTAACTCTTCAGCAGGAGCTACATGGACAGGATGAAAAACTATCATAGTTGTTGTAAGTTATTTTTGTTACACTCCAGGTCCATAAAACCTACTGTTTGGGGTTTTTTTTCCATGACTGATGCTTGAAAACCAAGAGGGCTTTCACACATCAGAAAATCAGCTAAATAGTAATGGACAAGTATATCACTAAGCATGCAAGAAGTGGTTAAAAAACAAGGAGGCATTAATTGGTGCAAAAGACTTGTACTGGTGTCCGAGTTCAACTCTTTCCTCTTAAACTCTTTTTGGCACTACATGAGACACAGCTGTACAGAAAAGATTATAGGAACCTGTGCTTTTATCCTCCTTGGAGGGTTTCAGTAATTCTAAATGGCCTTATTTAACACGCTTGCATCAAAAAATAACTTTTTTTCCCAAATTATTTAACTGACCCTTGCTTCTTAAAGCAAGTAACTATCAAGGTTTTATTTAGAGTATTTTGGTTTTTTACAGATTTCTTCTCTCAGAACCCAGTTAAGTAGCAATTTCTTTGAAATTCTACTGGAATGTTTTCATCTACAGTAGATAGAGGGGGAGACATCAGAGAAAACCAAAAATAAAGTGACATTACTTATTCCCAGTACTGTAGCAGTATACCACACACAGTATGCACTTGGCCTTATCCAAAAAATGTTTAAACTAAAATGGTAACACTCACTGAAGTCAAGAGGATTTAGTAATTTGCTTGAAGTTAAGCATACAAGTCAAGCAGTGCACTTATGGGATCCAATTCTTGCTAGTCCTGGACTTTTAAATACTTCAGGCCTATCTACATTTCTGTACTGACACTTTGTGTAAGAGTTGTCATGTTTGCCACAGGACATGAAGATTATTTGCCTCTATGGAAGCCTCCTATAGCATTGTTCAAGCTCAGTTGGAGGAACCTTGCCTGAAGATGCTTTTGTAGGTTTTTGTCAGTATAATCAGAATTTGTTAAAAAACACATCTATGAAGGTCTAATTCTGTGTAGGTGTAATGTCATAACCCACTTAAGGGAGCTTTCAGAAATGAAAAACTAAAGGCAAAGAAAGCTATTATAAGAAACTGTGTCATAAGGTACAAAAAAACAAAGAGAAAGGATGGGGGAAGAGCCTGTGTGTTTATCACTTGCAGGTGTGTGCATACATATCCCCAAACTAATAAGGAAGAGCTCAACCCTATTGCCAAGTCTCAAATACTACTAAAATTGCTAAGCTAGCAAAAAAATGTGACCCTCCCCTTCTTTTGTATATACAGCCATTAATTTTGGACTTTGCTACTTGATTCGTTTGTGCACTTTGTAGCACTGATGTTGTTAAGACACTTGCACTTGCTGGCATTACACAGTAATTCATTCATTACTCTGAGTTCAGATTACGTAGGCACTCACACAGACCACAGAGACAACTTAGCACAAAAGAGGTGCAACATGTTAAAGGAGAGCAAAAAGACTGGTGTGTGAACATAAAGGAAGACACCCCTGAACATACTAAGCACTAAATCCAAGGCCCAATGGTGCTCTGCTGTCTTTACTTAAAAGTGCTTGTCAGCAACAGAAGCAGCAAAATGCTTTTAAGACACTGACTCTTTCAAAAGGAGGTACAAAATGTTAAGCCTATCAGTTACTTGCAACTTGTTTCCATCTAATTAACAATGAAGCTTACATTCCCAGCTTTACAGACCGACCTGTGCTCTTTTGCAAGCAAGATCAGATTTTTCTGTCTTCTATCAATTTCAAGCTTTCCTCTTGCATGTTTACAGACAGACAAAGTGAACCTCCAAAATAGCAGAGGACAATTATCCTGGCAATGTTTTAACCCACTCCAATGCTAACAAAACCAACATTTTAATATTACTTATCCTGGACTTAGATACCTAGCATCAAGGGAAACAGCATAAAAAAACAAGCTTCTTTTAAAAAAAAAAATTACAGGCAAGGCTGATTTAAAACACAATTTACTTAACAGAATTTGAAAAATTAAATTAGAACAAAGAATCCTTACGTTTCAAAGTATACGAACTTCATTACAATAAATAAAAATATTGAAATGATAGCTTTAGTTTATGTAAACATTGTTACACTGGGCTGTACGTGAAAATTCTCCTGCACGTCTAAGTGGTGAAATAGTATTTCAGTTTAGATGTAGTTATGCCAGTTACCACTCAAATGGTTATTTTCAGAATCAACAGCTTTGCAAGCTGAATTGCATACCTCTCCGTATAACTCAGATTACAATCCCGCACATCCTGAGAACAGATGTTTCCTAGAGTTTAGAAAAATAGCATTCATAACTGTGTGCATTGCAAAGGCAAATATAAATTAACAAATAGAGCTCTTTCATTATAAAGTCTCAAGAGGAATGTTCAAATTGCCTTTCTGAAATCAGAAAGTTAAGAGCAGCAAATGGCAAGTCTTTAAATCTTTCAGAATATTTTTCTCCTGTTTTTGTAAGTGTAAGCATACTCCCCCAATTTGGATGGCAAAAGCCATCAGGCTATGGTAGATTGAACAATATAGAGTATTAAACCTGCAATTTTGCTAAAAAATTGGAATGTTACAAATATAAAAACCTCTGGAATAGTACAGTGTACATGTGCTCAAGAGAGTTGGCAGAGATACTCCAAGATGCGCAATTCCTCTGTGGAACAGGAGCTAAATGAAGTTACAAAAGTAAGATACTACGAAGAATGTAAGGTAGTCACAAGTTAATACAATCAAGGTTTATAAAAGGAACACAGTACAGCAAGGAGTAGCCCACAGCAGGTCACGAGCCTCCAAACACAAAACCTTGCAAACTCCAAATGGATTCATATCTGTGCACACACAAGTACATTGTGCCCGTTAAGTCAGCTCGTACCAAGATGGAAATGCTCTGTGTAACTTTCCAAAGCTGACTTACACTACCTTTTGCACATCTTACCTATTCTGAAACTGCAATAATCAAATTAAAAGGTCTATACGATTTTTATGAGTTTGTATCTTGTATCTATCAGTTTTCATTTAGCACAAATCTAATTTCAAGTCTCTACAGACGACATTGATATTGTCCCCTTACAATCCACTGCCTAAGAGATCACCAGCCCTTGTGTGACACTTGCTTACGCATTATGGACTCGGAGTGTTGGTTTGAGGTTTTTGGGGATGTTTCATTGTGGGTTGTGGTTTGGTTTTTTCAACAAGCAAAACTCAACTGTTTATGGTACTTTTATCTTTTGGTGTAGTAAATGAGCAACTTAATTTAAGAACACTAGTTTTCTTTTCATAGTTGTTAGAAAAACATATACTGTGTGTGTTTATATATATAAAGAAATATTCTGTGCATATATATATATCCAGAGATATTCACCATATTGTTGACACCAGAGTGCTAAAACATACATCAACATGAGCACTATTTCCAACACTCACTATTATTACTATTCCTGAAAAGAGATACTACATGCATTTTCCCCATCCATTTACAGGACAGTAAGATACACGAAGACAACTGTTCTGTTTTTCCAGTGTTAAAGAACTGCTCCTGAAAAGCATGCATGGGTTTGGGCATAAAGCAATTAAGACCACACAAAAGTTACTTTGTGGCTTTAAACTCACTAAAGCTAAGTTTAATTTCAGTGGATGTTCCACTTACTTTAACTCATTTAAACACAAAAGGGAAAACTTTCAAGTGCTAGAACAACCATATAGACAACTGATAGACTAGACTAAATAAGTTCTCATTAAAAAAAATACCATCGCTGCACAGCCACAAGGCAGACTTTCATTTTTGGCAACCTGTATGCAGACCATTTATCCTGTCGAGACCTGTAATTTAACAGTTAAGAGACCCTCTCAGCAAGGAACTATACTGCTTTCTTCATTATGACACAGACCTCCTCCATCTTTAAATATACACAGTTTGTTTTGAAAATTACATTTATGACTGTTTTAAAAGAAAGGCTTCATAAAGTTCTAAGTTCTTCATCAGTATATGTAAAGGCTGGCACTCGGGTAACAGATTATCTGGACCTGTTAAGGGTGTATTATATTCAATACAAGCACATATTTGAGGTTAATGGTCCATAAACATTCACACAGAACCTTACCAAGGGTAGCAGTATTCTGGGTTTATATTCATGCTTCACTGACAGCCTCTACCCATGCCTGCATTGTTTTCTATTTTCACAGAGAGAAAACAAAACACATCCCTGTAAAGTATGGGAACCCCATTTTATGGCTAAGAATCTAAGAAACAAGGCAAGGAGGAGATCACAGAGTGAAAAATGTTACTTGACTTCCCCCTTGTAGCTAGCCTTGTAGGATCTTAGTCACAATGCTTCATAAAAATTTGAACTGACCCACAGAGTCTTCAACCAATTAATCTTTTTAGAATAGTAGGTTTTGAAAAGGGCCAGCAATATTCATTGGGAACGGTACCATTAACATTGCATTCGAAAAAAGAAAACATTGGAAACCATATCCTTGCTCTCCTGCTCTGTTGATATGCTCTAGTATTAGCCAGCGTATGGTAATACAAAAAGAGTCTTGTAGTGATGTAAAAGGCAATGAAGACGTCTATGGAATAATGTTCATGTGCAGCCAAAATGAAGAAGATTCCAAAGAGGTTCAGGACCCAGGACAAAGTGTGCAAGAAGTTCCAGCTTCTTGGTGTATCTAGGAGAAAACAGAAAGTGATTAACCTTGAATGTCTCAAAAATCAGGCCTAGACATTCCAAGTTTTTATACAGACTTTTCATCCAAAAATGAGATGAAGTTACTCTCTTCATTCGGAAATACTGTATACAGGTCCAATAAATCCAACAAAAACAACCACACAAGTTATATATGTCTATAACTTCATGACTTCCTTTACAAATGCATTTCTGGATTAACAAGAGCATCCTTAAATGGTTTAGCACCCTGCAAAGCAGAATTCTTTGTTCAACCAACTTCTTTTAATGAAAATCATGTTTTTTCTATGTTATAAGGAGGAAGATGCCATGAAAGCTGTATTACTGTTATTGCAGTCATTCCATCATAGTTGAACTCAAACTAATTATCTTTGCTTGCTACAATATGTATCACATCACTGTTGGTGTTTACAGAAGGGTAGAACTGTTTCACATATTCTCACTCATTAAGGGGGTTGGTGTTTGGCTTTATGGCTTATACTAAACATACAGAAACCTCGCCAGGTGTTCAGGCTGACAGGAGTCAGTGGCAGATACCTAGGGAAGGGAATAGTAACAGATAATCCTAAGTATCTTCCCACGTATTCTCCCAGTAGCAAGCCAGAAAGCCTTTCTGATTTCTTGGCTGGCATGTTCATTGAAAAGTGCCTTATTCATCCCCCCATTCAAGGTGGTGGTGCTCCTTTCCTGGCTGTGACTTGACTGTCACAAACCTGAGAAAGAACACAGCAATCTGAACTTGTATTTGTTTGCTTAAATGCTACACTTTGAACTTCTTGAGGAGGTCAAGGAGCAGTTATTCTTAAGGACATTCAAGTGTTCACACTCCCGCACCTCTGGCTGTACATATTCTTAAGGACATTTGAGTATTGACACTCCGTACTTACATTCTGTGACAAAGAAGTTGAGCATGGTCAGGACGACAGTGTGACCACTGAACATATAATCTCCACACGTATGTACTCCAGTCAGAGTCATTCCAAAGCCACTCCATATTGCAAATGCCCGCTGGAGTTTTGCCCAAACATTGCCATACAACTGAAAAACAGTAACATTAACCTTTACTAAGTTCCAACCCCAAACAGTATGTCCTTAAAGTTAGCTGTATTGCACTATGTTTGTTTAAGACCATTTATCATGTTGTGTCTTTTATTAAAATGCAGGTTAGCACATCTTTGGATTTCAGTGTGGCAATGAGTCACATTAGTAACTACAATTACTAATTGTATTCACGGTACCTCTGATGAATACTGGAATTTAGAGCAAGTATTTTGTTCCAGCTGATTTACCCACAGAGCCTGCCATCTTTTTTTGAATGTATTCAGCCTCTCAAATGTGTCATTGTCGAGCTTCCCATTTGTTCAGCTCAAACATCTCCTAACTGAAAGTTACAATGAAACCATAAAATCCCACGTTCTAAGGAAAATCCCTTATGAGAAGGGGTGAAACAATAATAGTTTGTTGGGTTTTCTTTCAAAACCATGCAACCACCAAGACAAAGAAGCAATTACTTCCCTTTTAGTCGTTCTTCATGAAGTCAGTAGCTTAAGTACACACCTCTTTGATGTATTCTCTCTGGCTTACAGTGTGAAACATTCTGAACACCCTTCACCAGATAACCATATACTCTCCAAAGTGGCAAGTGCTTCTAAGACCCCTAGGGATGTTTGCCTGCATACAGTAATTAATGCAAGGGCAAGGAAACGGGAGACAAACATGATGTTCTTAAAAAACACACACCTAACACTATGGTCGCAACAATCTTAATCACTTCTTAAGTATTTTTTTACAAAAGGAAACAGGAAAAATAATTTAAAGCATTGGAAGTTTTTACCTTTCCAGTACACTGCAAGTGCTGGCCTGGCACCGAGAGTGAGGTAACAAACATTGTAATGCAACGTAATAGAAACACTGTCCCCATGAGGCTGCACAGCCTGCGCAGAAGGATAGATCTGGGAAAAGTACACAGGAGCTGAGATCAGGGAAGTTATGATCAAAACATTTCACCTCGCCCCAACTTAATCCCATTAATCTCATTATCATTACTGCAAGTTTCACAACAACTTTTTTTTTTTCTAAATTAAGTCGTACTGTAAAAATATGGTTCCACATGACAGGGTGAGACACTGTAGCAAGCTGACTGTCACCAAAAGGTACATCTCCACCTCTGCAGCTACTCTGGTGCTAGCTTTGGCACTCATGCCTTCTGTTGGCAAACTGATAAAAATCAATGACCCAGTGAAAATTTAACTTAAAACATGCATGAACACAAAAGCATTTTCTATCCCTCAGTGAAAGCAAACTGCCAGGCTGGCTCAGACATCCTGTGGAAATTGATTCTCGTAGTACTTTCTTACATACAAAACTGCTATGGTATGAATGTATATACTGACAACTCTCTGAAATATCTGTGTTCTGAAGGAAATTACTTATAAATATGGTAGAAAAGTAAATTCAGATTACTCCTTTGAAAGATTCACAAGCCATCGTTCTTGATTAAATCCTCCCTAATCCAAATTAACCAAGATATACTAGGGGTTGACAAGATTCTTACTGAAAGGAAATTCTTAAACAATCATCATAAATTCTTGTTATGGTCTTTTCTCTGCATCAAAGTACCAGTTAATTTGGATTTTATAAAATCTACCTGTGTTTGTGAAGCAGAAGAACCAAGAGCCAAATGTAGCAAAGAATTACACCACATACTTCAGTCATAGCAAAAGCCCATGGTATCCTGGGGACGCTAAAAAAAAGGACAAAGCAAGAAAGTTAATGCAAAGGCTTAATTTTTTTTCCTAGTCTCAGTATTGAAAATAAGGGCATATGAAGTTCTAACCTCAAAACTAATTAGCATTCATCTGAACAACAATATAAACCACAGCCAAAATTTCTTTTGTTAGACTGAATGAAACAGAATTTGAAATCTATTCAATTACATTATCTCCTTCCTAATAATGTGTTTCCAGCAGATGTTTACACAGAATTCACTAAGTCAGGGAAAATCTCTAGCATGCTCTCTTAATTTACACATGACTTACTAACAGGATGTGTTCCTCTACCATTGTTTCACGACAACCTTTTTCATTCTGACAAAAACTTGCATCATGTCAATTATGCTGCTTATGCTTGTAAGAATGCTATGTCAACACAATGAATTAAATGCTGCAAGGCCAAAAACCTTAAATACTTGTAATGAAGCAGAACTGCACAGAAAAGTATCAGGGAAAATAAAAATTGTTTTCAAATTTTCAGTGATAATCACTACATGCAAACCTTTCAGCCTTCCCTGTCAAAAGATTTAAGACCTTCTTGCACACGTAAGGCACCATAACAATTTCCACTTTTTAGTCACCAAAATACAGACCAACAGATTTCAAGAGAAGCTGCTCCTCACAGTTTTGTGTTCCCCCTGATACAAAGGGGTAGCAAAGCACTGCTCAAACACGAGCTTTGTAGTAATCCCCTCTCATTGTTTTGTGGGCTGCTGCTTTCTGGCCTCCCCATCCTCCTGCCCACTGAATACCATGGCAGCACCCTGGGAACAAAATCCAGTAATGCCATAGCTCCTGTTCTCTCTGCCCTCTTCCACTCTGCTGGATGTGGTCTGTCCTTGCTGAGTTATATATAAATTTATGGGGGATTCTGCACACTTACTCAAAAGACTAGAGTCTTACTGACAATTCTCGAAAGCCATTAATGAAAATGGAAATTACTGGCAGGAACAGGGAGATCACAAAGGCTGAACTTTTTAACAGTTTAGCTCATCTTTTAAAACTCTCTAGGCAGTTAAGTTCTCCATGGTGCAAGTGCACTTTCTCAAAGGGAACATTTATCCTCTATTAAACCTGTAGTCAATGACTAGAATTTGACCTTTGCCATTGTGTCTCTTCTTTGCCTGAAGTGAAACATTTTCTTAAAAAAAAACGAGCAGGTACTGCATAAGTCACAACAGTGGTTCAATACTCTGTTAAAAGAGATGCTGGTCTTTTCATTCCACTTCAGAGTTTCCCTACACCATCTTCAGCAAGCTGACAGTGGGAAGACAACAAAAATACAGTACCAATGCTGTTCCCTTTCAATTTCTTTGCTCACTCACAGACAAAAATATTCCTTCATCCAAAGTTTTTCTATATCAAGACATGTTAAGCGTCATAGCAGGAACTGGATTTCAGAAAATGCATATGGCTGCATATTTATGCCAGCTGACCATCATGCTTTTTACTATAATGGGAGGATGGACAAACTAATCACTGTGTTGTAATGAGTTTAAGATGTAAAACTAAATATAAACTAGGTTGAACAACAGCTCAATTTATTTTCCCCTAAAACTAAATCTTTGCATCTAGCTGATCCGCATTTCAATCTCAGAAGGATTTCCTAGACTCTTATTACTATTTTGCAGAGGCATGTTCTAGAGCACATGAAACTTTCTTCCAGAGCATAAGAAACTTCGAAACCAAAGAAAAGACAGACTGTATTTTAACCATCACATTACTATTTTGTTTAGAAAGAAAATTTCTTACCTATCTAGAAATATGTCTGGCAGAGGTGGGTATGTTTGCATGTCAGGTACTCGCTCGTGTACGATCACCATAACAAACGATGTAAAGCCAAACACTATGAAGACGTACACGCAACTCAAAACAGTCTTCCAGTACTCTGGGTCCAGCCTTCGTGTGGCATGTTTGTTTTTTCCATTTGCATACTGATACTGATCACCATTCAAGTCAGTGATTGGTCCATCGTAGTCCCGAGGTACTTCACCATTACAAAACCAATCTGCCCCCTGTAGTGACCCCACTGGGCACACTGTGCCGGCGTGACCGTCGCTGGTGTAGCCCAGCTCTTCCAGGACGTCGATGTGCTGCTTCTGCAGTTTGCGTATGGACAACATCAGCCTCTTGATGTCCCCCAGGATTTTGATTTCCAGAGGAGGGGATCGTAAATCGTACTCAGTAAGTGTCAGCAGTGTAATTCCATCTAGCCTGTGTCTGTTGCACAAAACATCCACGTATTCACAGAAGCCTTCTTCCTTCAGCCACTTGGCCACGTTCCTGGTAGTCCAACGCCGAATGCAAAGCTGGTTATTGCCTGCCATCCTCCCCCTTTATCCGCCGAGCACGCTGACCTGTTGCATATCCGAGAGAGTCAACACCAGGAAGTTTAACACAGATTACTGAAACGCCAGTGTCTTCTGTGCAATTCTAGATGCTTAATGAGCCCAAGACATTTTACATAAGAGATAGCTAAAAAACCAGACCTAATTTCTTAGGTAAGTAATATAAAAATGTTTGGTCTTTTTATTCAAGAAAAACTAAATTATCTCATTTGCTCCTAAATAGAAATTTAAAGTTTCCAACAAGCAGGATATTTCCTAGATGTATCCAGTATACTTTTCTAATTTTGTTATAAATAAATAAATAAATCCAGGTTTGTTAATTACATTAGGCAATGAAAATCAAATACTACTCTGTTTAAACATCAGCTTAATCATTAGCCTTTTCCACTGTTTGCAGTTCATCAACTACGCAAGAAAGTATAGCCAGCAAACACACAAAACTGAATTAAAGCTGAAATAATACATTTCAATACAGTCCGACATATCCCACTGTTTTAAAAATATATACTGAAGCGTTGATGACATGACATTCTCCCACTCCTTCCAAGTAAACCTAAGTCTAGATACCTGCAACAGTATTGAGCTGAAGTATCTTAGTTGTGTGTTGATGGTACAACCATCACATTTCTATCTTTGTTTCATCTCAGTAATTACGATATATGCTTACTGAATTGTGAATCCTTTAAAATATTCCGCTTTCAAAAATAACATTACTAGAAATGAAGCATTGGCTTAAGCTTCAAAGCATTTTTAAAGCGATGTGGTAGTAGATGACATAGTAACACACCAAAACCAGAAGAGAGGTATTCTCTTCTTACAGGTTTCTCAATAATTGTGCTCCTACTCTAGAATATTGCTTGAAGGAAGGAGAGACAGCTCAGCAACATTTTAGTCACATGGTGGTGACAAGTCACCAGAACAACAACCAGGATAAAAGTTAACCACAGGACATTACGTAGAACACATGACAAAACTCTGAAAGGCTACCAGTGAAGTAAAAGTACTAAAATGTTTATGCAATATTGAAGACCCACAGCAGTAGACAATGGATTTGTGCATAATTTATACTTGGTGGCTCATGTACAGCTACCATCTAAGAAACAGCTACAATTTCACAGCTCTTTTGTACTCAGAAAAACAGTCTAATTAACTAGAATGCTTCAATCATGCCAACCAAATCTCAGAAAATACAAGGCAGTACAATACACTACTGCCACATACATCATTCAAAGCTTTCAGAATGAAAGCAAGGAAACAGTCTATTTAATCTATTATTTAGCTTCTGTCTATAGTAAACTGGTACTCAAACCCATCATGAATATTCAGCACAGTTCTGCATCTTTTTCAGGGGCACAGCTCTTCCAAAAACAGAACCTCTTTCCTTCTCGCTTCTTTTTTTAAGGAGGTACAGTACCTACTGTGCTCTTAATATAATTATTGGATGCAACTTTTTCTTCTGGCTTTCATCTAATAGAACCACAAACTATTTTATACTGTATCAGAGAAGATTCAATTTGCCAAATGAGATTTCCCAGCAGCGTAAAAGGAATATTTTAGAAGAAAAATGAGCACACAAATCACACTTACCCTTCTAAAATAATTAAGGGCATGATACTTCTGAAGATATTCTGTCAGGAGTTGACTGTATATTAACAACGTGTACTTAATTCATTGCTAAAATTTCTCAATACTTCATATACAGTCAATAAGTATATAAGCTTTAATACCTTGATTTAAATAGTTGCCAAAAGAAAAAAAAAAAAAAGAAGACCTACTAGAATACCTGCATATCCTACACGCTTCCTTCTCCTCATAAAAGGGTATTTTTTCTAATGTTATCTTACTATTTTTGAAAGTGTGGCTCAAAAATAACTGCAACAATTATTTTGGTCACACAGCTAATAAAATAAATTATGACATTTAATTTTCAACTAATCATCAGTTAATTGGCCTTTTTCATACTACATATTTTTACTTTATTCCAGGGTTGCTGTTTAATCCCAGATGGCAAGGAGATTCATTTAGGCACTCACTCACTCCCACCCACGCTGCCCCCAGCTTGCTCCCCCTGCAGTGGGATGGAGAGAACTGTAAAAAGGTAAACCCAATGGGTTAAGATATGAACGATTTAATAATGGTAATAAAGTAAAATACAGTAATAATAACAATGGAAATAAAAAGAGAGACGAACAACACCCAAGAAAGACAAGTGAGACACATTACAACTGCTCAGCACCTGCTGACCTTTGCCCAGCCAGTTCCCCAGCAGTGGTCGGCCCCTCCTGGCCAACCTCCCCCCTCCCCATTCATATACCAAGCAGGACATTCCATGGTATGGAATATCCCTTTGGCCAGGTTCAGCTCAGCTGTCCTGGCTGTGCTCTCTCCCAGCTTCTTCTGCACCTCCTCACTGGCAGAGCGGGAGAAACCAAAAACTCCTTGATTTAGGGTCAGCACCACTGAGCAACAACTAAAACATCAGTGTGGTATCAACATTGTTCTTATACTAAATCCAAAACATCCAGTAAAAATAAACAAACTTAAGTCGCTTATCTGAACTTCCAGCTTTCTTTACTCAGAAATACAGATGAAATACTGAAAAAAAAAAGTCGTTAATCACAGTGGGTTTTATAACATAGTAATCATCACGAGTTTTCTAAAAGCAATGAATGTAAACTCACCATCACAAATACACTCAACTTACTGATACTGTCTTCTAACCAAAGCAGCTTCTGAGGACAAAGGCAGGAAACTGTCCCTAACCTAAGAGAATTCTATTCATTTGTCACAAGTCAAGTAGCCTAACAGCAGTCTTCCTTCATCTGGCATTGCTGGAATAAAAATCAACCCTTACCAAATGTGCAGTAAAAGCAACCTTAAAACACTGAATGAGCACACCCATCAAAGGTCACTATGGGCTGGACCTCGGAAAAAGTCTACATTAACCTCAACATGCAACTGATAGGACCTGTTCCTGTTTTTAAACGCTGTAACGACGAGACACTTAACCAACTGCAAAAGATGAAGAAATAACCACAAAACACAAATTTAAAACAGTACACAGAGCAGGTAGCCAATTTCATCTCAGCAATAACAGTTAAATTCGTTTTTTAATGACAAAGCAACTTATTTAAACCCTGAAACTGCCTTCCCTTTCAGACTACTCAGCTGGTGACACGTTTGTGGTTTAAAGGGTAAAAAACACTTTCCCTAATAATCATAACACCTGGCCTACAACACAGATCCCCGTGTGCAACTGCTCCTGTTCATTTTTGAAGCTGAAGAATGCTACATAACTTTTACACCACTAGACTGCTACGCAAGAATAATGTAGCAGAGGAGGCCAAGTCCAATAGATAACTGCATCTGTCTTCTGAAAGGAAACAGCTCTGGTAACTACTTTGCCTTCCATATTACTGGTTTTATCACTGAAACCAAATAATGGGTAACATTATTTAATGATGAATACCACGCATGAGTAACACAAAGCAAGCACAGACTTAAGCGTCAGAGGGCAAAATATACTTTTCACCTGACATCAGCAATGTCTGCAGCTAGTTAGTTATTTTCCTGGTACTGTGACTTAACACTTAGCAAGTTCGTCAACAGTACGTATTGTGTGTCCCATTTTCTTTCACCAGCCTTTCAATTAACAGCATGAACACAAATGCATATGAACTGCATATGTGTAAGTATTCACTTCTTTAAATGACAACTGTTACTTCATGAGCCATGAACATTCCTACAATTTGGTTGGGGAAGAAATAAGATGCCTCTGAGAGGCTGAGTATACCCTAGCTGATAGCAAAATTTCCTAGCTGTATATTTAAATAGAGAAAAGTAACCTCCCTCAACATGATTGTCCATGAATTCTATCATGTTCCCATCTACTGAACTGCTGCCAGTCAACCATTAATTCCCTAACTTTCCTAGCTTACAGACTTCGCGACAGTGTATCGAGGTAAAAATGTGGAAAGTTGAATCTGCTTATCACTACTCTAGCCACGGAAAAGTAGCGTTACTATCACACTAACAGCAGGCTGCAAACTTGATTAGAGCAGAGTCATAGCTGAAGGGTTAAACAACCTAGTTAGGTCTGCAGCAGTTAGCAGAGTGCTGACTGGTGTTGTTTATTCCAGACACACATGCAAAAACTCTACCAGCACCATTACTGCTTTACCACCTGCCCTCAAGTACCTGGCAGAGCCTTGCTGACGTGCCCCTTGATTTTTTTCCCCTAGGTTCAATTCCCACAATCCTTGAGGGGAATTTTAGGAAGGATGCTGAAGCACTATCAGATCTCAAGTGATTTAACCTACATTTGTGTGTGAAGGTTTCAAGCTGCAGTCTGAATACAGGCCACTCCAACTCAGCCCCCCCTTCGCTGGGTCTGCTGGCTTAGGAGCACATCCCACACCTCAGGGGAGAGGTTGTTCCCTGCAAAGGCTGCTACTTCACCCATGTGGACAAGGCCCATGTCGGTGGCCTTGGTTCCCCAGCACAAAAAAGCTACACAAAAACCTTGTGCTGAGCCAGCCTGCAATAATAAGGCTACTGTCACACACCAACTTAGCAATGCTGTGCTGGAAAAAGAACACACAGCACTGCCTTGTTATGCAGCACAAGGCTGGGCTACTCTGCTGACTCTGACTTACATGAGAAGCTTGTCACCTGTTCTTCCTGGAAACTCTAAATTCTTCAGTGCTTACTTAAAGCAAATAGCACCAAAGATTTCGCTGCCATATAGCACACAGTGACTTAGTCCTTACCTTCTAAATGCCACCAGATACATATAATATGGTATCTTGTGAACAGAAGGACAAAACACATGCAAAAACAATATATGATTTTTCAAGAGTTTTTAAATACAATGGCTACCATACTATATATAAAATTGATCAAACACAGCACAATGCTCACCATGAGACAAAAACCAGTGTTTTCCTGAAGGATGAATACACTAAGTCCAAACAGATAAATACTGCTGTAAAACTTGCATTGAGTTTTAATTAGTGACTTTGGTATCATAAGTGAGATGATCAGCAGTAGCTCAATTGTACTCAAAGGTCTTAGTGCTACGCAGGAAGGTAAGAGAAGAAACCTCAAAGTAACACTTAGTTTAGTCTCAGGTTTTAAGCCATCAAGGAAGATGAGCTTTTTGAGAATTATTTATTGAAGTGCAGCCTGTGGATCAAATATTGGCTCTACATTCTTAGCAGAGTCTTTCTGTTGAGACACTTCCATGCAAGACTGACAGCAGGTACTACAGAAAGTCCTGAAAGCTACGCATAGTTGTCTTAAGAAGCACCAAGTACAGTCACATATTTCATCAAAATGAACAGAACACATACAGTCCCTGACTCTTACACCTCATTAAGCCAAACAAGTTGTATTATACAAGTGAACACTAACTCCTAATCTACCAACCAGCTAACAAAACAAATTTTGATCCTGCTGCCATAATTCAAGGCACACACAAGTGATTTTTAAACAATTGATCGAGTACTCCACCACTTATCCTAGAATGTCATTCACAGTATTTCATTACTATTTGTCTAAGTTCTTGAACATTTTACATGCTAAATATCAGGTGTTAAGTATTTTCCCTCCAGTTTCAAGTAACAGTATATCCCTCCTGTAACAGAATGTTGGCTGCTCTTTATCCCCACACCATTTAGGAGTAACACAACTAAAGTTTCCTTCTCCCCTTTTCTTCCCACACCCTCATCTTACAATGGAAATAGGGGGAAGACATGAACGAACTCTCCATCCAAATGAATACCAGAACAGTAACTGAAGGCAAACTGTTTCATCTTACTCTCCACAACCATTTACAATCTGATCTTTCCGGTCTAGTGAGAATCTAGTAGCCTGCCTCATTTAGGTGCATTAAAATAAGTAAGAAATAAAAAACTTCTAAAAGGCATGCGATTATCAAACATACATACGTAATGTCACATCTCAACCAGCTAAGTGGGCTGCAAAAGCAAGCTCTATACAAAGAAAAGTGACACTACAGAACCCAAAAGGTTACAATTCCTGGGCCAACCTGCGTTTTTAATAGTATCGTACCAAAATAAACCCCCAACCAGCCAGCAAAAAGAATATCACATAGAAAAGCAAACAAGATAATTTAAAATTCTTGTGCTTTACAAATCTACAGAACATTTCCTTCACATCTAAGCAGTAATTACACAACAAAAACTTACAAAACTTCCCAAAGAAATTCCTTTCACTTGGTATAAAAATCACTTCACACTAGTCCTGCAGGTTAGTTCCACCTTTCTTCTACATTGCAGAAAGCAAAAGGAAGAACAAGACACAGGCATTTCCTTACCTCCGATATCCAGCAAGAGGCACCCCCTACCAAACAGGAGGGGCGTTTAAATGCCAGGAAATGTCTTCTGAGCTCTTGCCACTCCGGGGCACAGCATGATCAGCTGCTCTGTGGAGGTGGCACAGACACCGTGTCCAGCTGCACGAGGGAGCTCTGTGGAGACAGAGCAGACCTTAGCCAATCTTCCATCAAGTCATCTTACAACACAGAATGAGCGTTGCACATACAAAATTTTTATAAAATTAATTTTGCAAACTGAAGCCTCAAATACAAACCTATGAGACCACTTCAGCTTATTACAAACGTTAACATTAAAACTACCTCTCATTTGCCTCTTCTTCCATTAACTTAGAGAGCTGGAAAAACCTACCTTTTTGAAGTGTTGGGGTTCTTTTAATAGCACTCAGCAATGACTAACTGAATGGTCCGAGGGCACCTAATGCATCAGTAATATCGAATTAAGAGACTGAGTGGGTAACGGTTCCAGTAGTTCCAACTTCCTCATGCTCAGGCCCTAAATTCGCACAAACCCTCTCTCCCACAGGCAGAACCCTCCATTTAACCCTGAAACTCGAAGAGCACACATGCAAACCAGTAACAGCACTGTTCCATGCTGCCTTGTTAATAATCAAATCCTAGATACTCAAGAGCACTTTTATTCAAAACTTAACACTTTGTCCGTAGAAAACAAACCAATTTTATAGAAACAAAGAGTAAGACCGCTGAATATCTATTTTGAGCCGGTACAACCGTTTGGTTATCTGACTGTAAGACTGACTCAAAGCATCGTTTCCAGTGTTTGCTGTGGAGGCTGACACGGGAACCAGACACCACAAGGGTCCCCTCTTCCCCCAGGTGTCACAACAAACCGCACAGTGCCCGCAGGCGCAGGCCCCGAGCCCCCGGTGCCAGCCCCGGCCCGCTCGGCACCCGCCCCACACCTTCACACGCCTCTCCTAAAGAGGCTGACGAAGTTCAGCCCGAAACCGGCACAGGCGGGCACAGGGGCTGACCCCTTCAGCCCCAACACCGCCGGCGACATCGCCCCGGCGCGCAGCTGGTGCTCCCGGGCCGGGCGCTCGCACTCGGCAGAGATGTGCCCGGGCCGGGCGGGCGCGCTATTCACGGCGGAGCGGATTTTAGCGCGGACACACAGCACAGGCTCGTCCCCCGCGGTAGGCGAAGCTGTTCTCCTCCCGCACAGCCTCTGCAGCGGGGCAGCCCTTTCCCCTCGCGACCCGCGGGGCCCGCCCGCAGCCGGG